>JAYMGU010000277.1:0-20766 GCA_036178185.1 Liparis tanakae
TCAATGGCAAGTTGGAAGAAATCATCTGATGTTCTTTGAACATCAGAGAACAGGGGGGCAGAGCACATACAAAATACAAAGTATGCAGAAAAAAAACTTCATAATTTAATAAATTATTTTAGTCTTCATTGATTTGAAGAATTATTTAAACTACACTAACACTTTTCAAGATCATATTTATTCTGAGTTCTTTGAACAATCAAGGAAGACTTGCTGTACATTAAATGACATCAGGACAAGTAATAGATAGATAGATAGATAGATAGATAGATAAATAGATAGATACTTTATTTAATCACAGATGTTACCTTTTTGTCACTATTCAAATAGAATATGAATTATTTCAAAATAATTAGTTGTGATTCAAATTCCATGAGCAGTAGTTGAAAGAGGAAAAGATGGTAACAGTTAGCCTTATACTTCTTTAAAAAGCCCCTTCATGTCAACACTGCATTGTTTATGGGCTCAGAGCATTCTTATATAACACAAGAGGGGACTGCAAAATCAGAATTATATTTCTGATTCTGATTGAGCGGTACAGTTTATTGCAAAGTAAGTTACACATAAAATACATTTAGCTTCATAAATGGTGCATAACAGTAAACGTAAGCTGAAGTCCAGAAACAGGATCCTGCCGTAGGTTCTGGAGGATGAAGTGGAAGTGAAGGGCCATGTCGTCTACACAGCTGTTGGCCCTGTACACAAACTAATTATGGGTCTATAATTTATAATTCAAAATAATATTTGAAGGAAATACATTCGCATCGTTATTTCATGTTCAGCTAATCTGATCTGATACAAGTCCGTCTAGGTTACACTTGCATGTCATTTGAATTCAACACAAAATCGTACTTTCAGTAATTTGGGGAAACAAAGCTGCAGATTTTGCTTTTTATAGAACCGTGAAACAGGAACTAACTACGGTAAGAGAGGAGGGATAAAACCAAGAACAAGAAAAAAGCAATTGCTATTCTACACCAATTGGCGTCTCTAATGCAACACATGACAATGTGGGGAAGAATACGAGTATTCATAATGTGGACCTATCTCAACACATAAATCCATTCAAAATCTGTATTTAGTTTCCTCTGTATATTTAGTATGTTAGTATTAGTATTTAGTATTGTTATTGTGTTAATGTGATGCTGACATTACTGTAACTCAAGATGCTAAGAAATTACCACAAGGTGTTCATTTTCTTATGATTTCCATAAACTTGAATACTCGGATAATTTCATTTGAAAGACGCATTGGAAATAGTGTTTCCTAATGCACTGAGTTTTTTAGATGTCAATAAGTACAATATGCCCAATGTATTCCGTGGTGGTCTGCCTGGCTGCTGAGACGTAGCATGAGCTCCTTCAAGTGATGGTGGTGCGTTTGCAGCCATGTCCTTAGTCTGAGATAGTCTCGCTGTCGGTACTTCTGAGAATTAGATCGGCGGGTGACTATACTATTTTTTAAGTTACGGGATGTGAGCAAGGGCGTAGGTTTTGCATATGGTCCATAGGGACTAAAGACAATTGTCCCCTCCAATATGTTGTTAATTTTAATTGCCTGTTAGAAAAAGTAATTGTGCACAATATATTTGCAAACTCTGTTCGAACTATGTTCGCTACCCAGAACAATAAAAACTAAATGTCCATGTTTTCCATGACATCCCAAAACCTTTGGGATTGAATTTTTTCCAAGGACTTCCAGGCATGGAAATCATCTGATTACAAAAACGACAAAACTGAAGTGCTTGAAATGAATGTCAAAATAAAAGCCAGCGATAGAGGGAGACGCAACACAACAAAAAATGCCATGAAAAAAGAAAAGAGATATCCAAAGTCTGTTCACCTCCCAGAGGGTCATTGTTAGCTAGCTAGTAGCAGGCTAACTACCCACACAGTGCAAAGCTGCATTAGTTTTAAATGCATTCAGGAAACTTGTTAATTAGGCTACCATGAATTAGCAATTAAACTGAAACACGTTTTGGGAATCTCTCGTAAAGGATGTGAAGTGGAATAAAAAACATGGCTGCTCCATAAAACCTGAACCCATTACCTAAATATTCAAAATTGCTTTCAAAATAAATACATATACTACTCATGTATAAGGTCTACATTCATTTATTCAGGCATTATTTTTGAATGCATTCAATAACTTCAGAAATACGTTTGATGAGCAGGAGGCAAAGCAATTACGAGACGTTCATTTAAAATGTTGTCATTTCTTTTTTCTAAGACACAACTGGTACAAGTTGTTTATATTTATTGGATATACTGTAGAATATGTCGTTAATGTATATTGGCATTCTAGCAGAGTTTTCAGATTCATTTATTTCTTATTTTCTGTGTGCAGAATAATGTTTTTTATTTAAACTATAAAGTTTTATTACAGCAATTAAATTATTTAGGAAGACACTGATGAGATGGTACGGCAGGAGGGGAATGCAGACAGACCGGTGAGGGGTGGTGAGGGGCGATGAGGGGCGGTGAGGGCCGATGAGGGGTGGAGAGGGGTGGTGAGGGGCGATGAGGGCCGATGAGGGGTGGAGAGGGGTGGTGAGGGGCGATGAGGGGCGGAGAGGGGCGATGAGGGGTGGAGAGAGGCGATGAGGGGCGATGAGGGTTGGAGAGGGGTGGTCAGGGGCGATGAGGGGCGGTGAGGGGCGGAGAGGGGTGGAGAGGGATGGAGAGGCGGTGAGGGGAGGGGTGGAGGCGGTGAGGGCGATGAGGGGGGGGGTGAGGCGATGAGGGGCGGAGGGGGTGGAGAGGGCGTGAGTGAGGGCGATGAGGCGGTGAGGGGTGGGGAGAGGGGTGAGGGTGAGAGGCGATGAGAGATGAGGCGGTGAGGGGTGAGGGTGGAGAGGAGGGTGAGAGAGGCGATGGAGGGGTGGGAGGGGTGAGAGGGCGATGAGGGAGATGAGGCGCGGTGAGGGGCGGAGAGGGGCGGTGAGGGGTGGAGAGGCGATGAGGCGGTGAGGGGCGAGAGGCGATGAGGGGCGGTGAGGGTGAGGAGGGGCGGTGAGGGGCGGTGAGGGGCGCGATGAGGGGCGGTGAGGGGTGGTGAGGGGGGGAGAGAGGCGTGAGGTGGGGCGATGAGGGGGTGAGGGCGGTGAGGGGCTGAGGGGGGCGGTGAGGGGCGGGGAGGGGCGTGAGGGTGAGGGGGGGCGGTGAGGGGCGGAGGGTGAGGGCGGGAGAGGCGATGAGGGGGGGAGGGGCGATGAGGGGGGAGGGAGGCGGTGAGAGGGCGTGAGGGGGGCGGTGGTGAGGGTGGAGGGTGGGGGTGAGGGGCGGAGAGGGGCGATGAGGGCGTGAGGGGTGAGGGGTGAGGGGAGGGGGCGTGAGGGTGAGGGGGATGAGGGGTGGTGAGGGGTGAGGGGCTGGTGAGGGGCGATGAGGGGGAGGGCGGTGAGGGGTGGAGAGGGCGATGAGGGGCAATGAGGGGTGAGGGTGAGGGGTGAGGGGTGGAGGCGAGAGGTGGTGAGGGGCGTGAGGGGTGAGGGAGGGGTGAGGGTGAGGGGCGGTGAGGGGTGAGGAGGCGATGAGGGGTGAGGGGTGAGGGGTGAGGGTGAGGGTGGTGAGGGTGAGGGCGGTGAGGGGTGGAGAGGGCGATGAGGGGTGATGAGGGGCGGAGAGGGGTGGAGAGGGGCGGAGAGGGGTGATGAGGGGTGGAGAGGGGTTGTGAGCTGCAGCTCACGTGTAGGTGTGGAGATGAGGCCAGGTGCTGGAAGTCACGCCGATGACTAACATGAGAGGGACAGGGAAAAAACAGTGTGACAAATATGATATAATAAAGAATATAGAGAAGCCGATGGAAATAAACTAGGTCCTCTGTGCTGGTGGGGACAATACACAACTGGAAATGTAAACTTTGAAATGGTATTTTCTTGAGGGGAGATGTGAGTTGTTTAGGCATCACTACATTTAACGGTGTAGTGTAAGTTTAAAGGGACAAGTGTATTACTTACCTGATGACTTACCTCATGACTTACCTGATAACTTACCTGCGGGCCTGTCCGCGTCGGGCCCGTCGGAGTCGGTCGCGTCTCTCGAGTCGGAGGAGTCGGAGTCGGACGAGTCGGAGCCGGACCCCGTCTGCTGGGAAACGGACCTCCTCCTCCGGGGGTTCTGGGGGGAAACGCTCCAAGACCTCCAACAAACCCAAACCCGCCAGGTAAAACTCATTTTGCTCATCGTTAATTTCCTGCATTAACCTGACGGCCATAGGGAGGCCGGGAGCTCCATCGTAGTCTCCACCAGCTGCAGGGAAACATTTAAGGATTCGTCATGCCATGAAATATTTCTGGATTACATCGAGCAATAATAGATTCAGATTCCAGCTGCTAATCAATCCGTTAGCAGGTCAAGTGGTAGTGGTCCATCCTCCGGCTTCTCGGCGGTCCGCGGAAGAGGAAGTCAGGAGCTAGAAAGAGATTCAAGGTTAACTTTCAGCTAGCGGTCAACAGCTCAAGGAGTGATACTCACAGCTCTGGTCAACAAGAAGGTTCAAGCTCGGGTTGAGGTCAAAGGGCAAAGGGGCCGAGGCTTCAAAAGGTTGATCTAAAGAAAGAAAATAAAGGAGCGTCACCAGCAGTACGTCTTTACGCCAATTCATCTTCAGGTGTCCGTTACAGCGCCTATTGCTGTCATAACATGCAGAGAAACAACTTATAACATAATAATAAATAAGACTAGAGGGCGCACAGTGATAAGATAAGATATTAATTTATTAGTCTCACAGTGGGGAAATTTTAGGATCACAGCAGTGGGTGTACACTAGAGCATTAATACAAATAAAAGATCAAAATAAAAAACACAAGACACAATACTAAATACTACTACTAAAATACTACTACTAAAATACTAAACATGGCGATGTTAACCCAGCATGACCTCTGTAAGCTCTTCATAACTCATTATTCTCCACTTCACGAGGTGCATCTCTGAGCGCGTGGAGGAGATGCTTGAGGCAGCGCGCGCAGGTGCACTCCCATTAGTAAACTAAGCACCGCGACAACGAGCACCGTGCATGTTAATATTAAATAAATCACTTTAATATGATAAAGTAAAATGAGCAGATGTGTGTAGAATAAGGCCCGTGTCAACAGTCACAACAGAGCAGCTCGGGGTCACGCGCAGGTCAGGTGAGGTGACCGCTGGGCGCGAGCGTTCCATAAGGTTACCATGGCGACGAGTTTATGCATTTTACGGAGATGATTTGAGAATTCCATAAAAATGCCTCAGGCGCCATCTTTTTTCAGGAATTGCAAAGTTGCACTTCGACGTTTTGATGACGTAAAATAAAAATTCCAGGGGTTTCGAAGCTTTACACTAACTGGGAACACATTCCGCACATCTCCCGAAATTTTCAAGACATTCTGCATTAAAATACTCATTTTACACGACGAATCATCAACTGAGAGTCATATTTCACAAAATATGTTTTCCCCAAAATTTTCTGTCAACATTCTAAACCTTAAAACTCAAAAAGAAAGTTTCACTGATTTCTAAACTGAGAACACTTTTATGGATTTAAGGGGATACATTAATAATAAAAATGCTAAATTAAATGTAGAAATGGTCTTACCTGCACAGGTCTGGTCCAAATCACAGTCCGGTCCCTTCAGCAGGGGCTTCCTTCCTCGGCTCTCGTTCGTCGGGGTGGGGCTCCTCGGGGTCTCGGGTCTCTCTAGTCCGGATCTCGTGTCGTTCTGGTCGCCAACAAGTTTAGTTTCCAACAAAAAGTCAGTATTGAAGGGCAAAAGTCTCAGAGTTTCCTTCGCAGGTTTGAGTTCACAGGTGAGGTCCGCTCGTGTCAAAGTCCAAGGTGCAAAGGGAAGAATCAGAACGTCCGCGCCCTTAAATACCCGCGGTCCGGTTTCCATGGCATTGACGTGCTTGCTTGCGTGGGTGCGTGCGTGCGTGACATTGAACAATACAGAGAGACATATTAATTATTTCCCCATGTTTTTAAAATATATATTTGATTCATACGAGTTACAATGTTTATTATATTATATTATTATTTCTCAGTGATATGTTGCTATTTAGTAAAGCTGTATGAACTGTAAAACCAACATGGATGCTAAATGTAATATATTATATTATATATTACTATCTTATTATTAAAGAGCGATTATTTACAGTTAAAATAAATGTGACCATTTGATGCACTGCACCCGCTTGTAGTTTCAGCTATTTAGCATCTGTAGTCTCTTGACAGACCATAACACACATAAAACAATAACAGTACAGACTGCAACAGTATATGTAAGAAGAAAACAAAACAAATAATGTATTCTTTTATTTTGAAATATTGACAGGTACATAACACAGCAAACATTAACTGATATTTCCATTGTTTATCATCTTTTTGTTGAAATATCAGATAACAAACTCAATTTCAATCGGCACCGGAAAGGAAAGAAGCACCGACATGTGCGTTGCGTTTCGATCCGGGATCCGGGATCCGTGAATTATATGATAGCAGGGACTTCGGTTATATGAATTAAACAAATAACTTTTGTAATCGTTACAACCACACGGCTCAAAGTGGACATAACAAAGTAGGGAGACCACACCGAGTTAAGGTTTGAATTCAAAAGATAATTTATTAAATTATTAAATTAACTATTTACAAAAATTCGTAACTGAGAAGCAAGAAAAGATCAAACGAAACATCTAGTGCAGATCAGCATAGTGTATGTGCAGTGCAAAGATGGCAGCAGGTGAGCTGGGGATAACAGGCGCTGCAGCCCCAGTAGCTGCAGGCTGAAGAGAGAAGAGTGAGCTCAACGTCAAGAACACACCACACCGCTCCTCCTGCAGACCGGAGGGAGGGAACATTTACAGTCATTTAAGTTTAGGCACCCCTGATAATCTCCATTACTTTCATCTATAAATTGTTGGGCGTTTGGATCAGCAACTTCTTTGTCATATATATAATACTTCATGGACACAGTGATATTTTAGCAGTGAAATAAGATTTATTTGATAAACAGAAAATATGCCATATGCCTCTAGTCTAGACGCTTCTTATAGCCTCTGATGAGTGTCTGGATTCTGGAAGAAGGTATTTTGGACCATTCTTCCTCACAATACATCTCCAGTTCAGTCAGGTGTGATGGGTTTTCTTGGCCTGCCACTTCTGGCCTTAACAATAATTGTGCCTGTTGCCTTCCATTTCTTAATAACATTCCTCACAGTGGAAACTGAGAGCTGAAACTGGGATAACCGGGATAACTTGTTGTAGACTTCCCCTAAACCATGCTGCTGGACACTCTTTGTTTTTAGATCATCCAATAGCTGTTTTGATGCCCCCATGTTGCCACTGTTCAGAGGAGAATCCAAGAGAAGCACAACTTGCAATTGGCACCCTTAAATACCTTTTCTAATTATTGGATGCACCTTTTTATGGAATTGAAGGCTTAACGAGTTATTCAGACTAATTACGTGTTGCAGTTAATCAGCATTTAGTAGGTACAGATATTCAAATCAACAAAATGATAAGGGTGCCCAAACTTTTGCACAGCCTATTTTTCACATATGATTTAATTTCACACAACTCAATACTGCTACACTAAATATCTTTGTCTGGAAAACACTCCAGCACTCTGTGTTAACTAGAAAATGAATTTTACACAACTGTGATCTTTTTTTGATGAAGACAGAATAAATTATCATGCAGCCTCAGATGGGTGCCTAAACTTTTGCATACGACTGTAAGTCACCTCTAATATCAACAAGAACTAAGTCTAAAAACAATTGACAGCAAGCTATGGTGTCACATATATGTTTCTTTCTTGTGACATCTTCAAAGTGAATGTTTAGGCTATTCTTTAGTTTTTCAGTAGGACTTTTGGGGCCCTGTTAATGACATGAAAGACTTAAGCCGAGCATTGTGTCATACCATGGTATCAATACAAAATTAATAACGGGCCCAGGGGCCCCCTGAGCTCATGGGCCCCTGGGCCTGGGCCCGGTAGGCCCGTTGATTAATCCATCCCTGCCAGCAGTTTGTGGGAAAATATATTTTAAAACAAATTAGATTCTGATGATCTTTAGGATAGCAGAGAAGGCCTTGCACAGACTGTCTGCATTGGAGACAAAGTACTTAACCATTTCACTTCTGGCATCTATCATTTTTAAAGCCGAATACTAAAAGAATCCGCCACCTAACGCCACTCGCTGTGAGCGCTGCGCCGTGCGTGCAGACAGCTTGACACGGAGCAGCGTGTGCGCTCTGCTCGCTCTTTTGATGAAGTATTGATACAAAAAATATGCTAAATCACATCGTGTATGGGTACACATCCAAGGCTGACATCGAAACTAACCTAAACCACCAAACGCTGTTGACATCTGAAGGCTGATTGGCCGAGACGCGACACGTCCCATCAAAGATGTTTTATTGCGAAGAGCACCACTTCCCCCCCACCCCTCCACCCCAAAACAAAAACTCTTCGGATTTACACGATTCGCGCAAGTTACCTATTTTGGTTTCAAAACGGCAAATTTCACTTAAAGTTGAGGGATTCTCATGCCTGAATTAGTACTGAATACCTTTTTTTCTCCTGGATCCTTTCTAAGAATTCACAGTAACAAATATGAATTACTTACTATGAAAAGATTGTGGAGTTCCCAGCTGGACAAATACAAACACAAATACCCAGGAGCATATCTTTATTTAATACAAATATGCGTATACAGTCTAGACATACCCGTCTTACATTTTGATTAAACTGTTAACTACATCATCCGAATGGACTAGTTCTTGTCATGTCCACCACCAGCTTCTGTAGTAACATCAACTCGATAGCTCTGCTGGTACAAATATGAAAATATATGAGAAGAAAAACACACCGACTGAGAACTTCATCAGCCAAACCTGCTGGTTTCACACCGGTTACAGGAATGGCATCATTACAAGCGTTCAATGCCCACATTAATGAATCCCTTTGAAAGTGAATTAAGTAAATAACAAATCAAACGAGATGCAATTAATGATGCCAACTGATCAACACCCACTAGAAATATGGAGCAGGTTTAAAAAACTAAAAAAACATATTGGTGATATATCTTAGGGTTCGTGATATTGGCGGCTTGGTTTAGTCGGTCAGTGTGTGCATCAGGATGTCAGAGGTCAGAGGTCAAACAGACCAACGCCTCTGACCCTCTTTAACCTCATCCACCAGATGACGGCGCTCTCCTGCCAGGCCTCCAGGCGCAGGAGCTTCCTCCCTGTCCGGTCAAGGGGTTGTAGTCTGAAACACACGCGGGAGGAATTAAGATTAAGATTAAGATGTATGAATAGAAATGCTCATTGTGTGTCGGGAGCGCGTTGACGACTTCTCCGTGTGACCGGCACAAAACGGGAAGCATACAAATATTTGAGACTGAAGAAAATGTCTCACTAATAGACGAGAATCTGAAGAATCTGTTGCTTATGACCATAATCACCAATCTGTTGTCTGCGCCAAGTCCGGCGAAGCCGCCTAAACTAATCTATCGTAAGTAAGAAGACGTTTGACACGGACACACACACACACACACACACACACACACACACACACGCACACAAAATGTTATTTGTAACTGCTAATGCTGCAGCAGTGTCCTCCTACATTGTGACATCATTGTTGGGGGATCAATTCAATTCAATTTATTTTATGTAGCTCAAAAATCACAAATGTGCCTTTTCAGGGTTTACAATCTGTACACAGACAGGTGTGTGTTTACAGGTCGAACAGAGCCCACTTATGGAGTTACTCTTAGTGTCTGTGTGTGTGTGTGTGTGTGTGTGTGTGTGTGTGTGTGTGTGTGTGTGTGTGTGTGTGTGTGTGTGTGTGCTGAGTGCTGTTCTGTTGAGCTATACCCTACAGAGTTTATGTTCTAACTGTGACCCCAATGACAATGAGCTTCATGTTAACTCTTCTAAAATACATTCAATGGTAACGTTTATGTTAAATATTGTACATGAGTTGATAGAACTCGTTCACATCGTGTTTTCACTTCATGGAAGTTAATTCTAACATTTTGGTCTCTTAAAAATGTCTTGGCGCCACCCTCGCAGTCTGACCGGTGTTGTGCCACCCTTATTATATACAGTATATGCCAACAACTGATGTTAATGAAGGTTACATTGAGTTACATTATAATGCATTCATGATCTGTTCAGTAAACATTCATTGAGAGTAAATGCTAATGTAATCATGATGTCATTTTGTAAAATGTAGTTTGTAAGAAACATAAATCCAGTTGTTTGACGGAGACGTTTTCATATTAATACAAAACAGATATTAGAGATGAATAATGACCTAATTATCATCTTAACACAAGCTCTAAGCAGCTTACACATTAATATCACTGCTAATGTCAAAAATGTGTAAATCAATAAAATTTCAATCTTTTATTTCCTAATCATTTGAGTTGTTTGCTTTTATGTAAATTAACTCAATAACCTGATCACAACTGGGATGTTGTATGGTTTAAAATGACGTAGTGATGTTATGACTCCAGCTGCCGTCATGTGACGTACATACCCGCACTGCGAAGTGACTTCTTGTCCGTCTTTGGTTTGGACGCGGCCGTTGATGAGCCGGCCTCTTCGGTGGTCTGCAGAGATATGCATTCATCAGATATGCATTCATCTGATAGTTCAGCCAGGGACTCGGACCTCATGTGGTTTTAGCCTTACTTAACATCCTTTACAACCTTTGACCAAATCACAGTCTCATACCCAAGCCGTCTTCTGAAGCAGTGATCAATTACACGGATTACCATTACAAGTGATCTCAGAGGAGGATGAATGGATCTTAAACCTGCTGACACCCAACACTATGCGATGTCGGTCTAGTTCACTTTCAAAGTCCTCAAAACACGGAACAGCTTTTATGTGGTGGCATTTTTGATGAGATGCCAGCAGGGACTGAGTCATGGTTATGCACATAAACACATTGCTCTATGTTGCCTCAGCCCGTACGTTCCCTCAGCTCTGTTGACTCAGCTCTAGGATCCCTCAGCTCTAGGTTCTCTCAGCTCTAGGTTCTCTCAGCTCTAGGTTCTCTCAGCTCTAGGTTCCCTCAGCTCTAGGATCCCTCAGCTCTAGGTTCTCTCAGCTCTAGGTTCTCTCAGCTCTAGGTTCTCTCAGCTCTAGGTTCCCTCAGCTCTGTTGACTCAGCTCTAGGATCCCTCAGCTCTAGGTTCTCTCAGCTCTAGGTTCTCTCAGCTCTAGGTTCCCTCAGCTCTAGGTTCCCTCAGCTCTAGGTTCCCTCAGCTCTAGGTTCTCTCAGCTCTAGGTTCCCTCAGCTCTGTTGACTCAGCTCTAGGATCCCTCAGCTCTAGGTTCTCTCAGCTCTAGGTTCTCTCAGCTCTAGGTTCCCTCAGCTCTGTTGACTCAGCTCTAGGATCCCTCAGCTCTAGGTTCTCTCAGCTCTCTGTTCCCTCAGCTCTAGGTTCCCTCAGCTCTAGGTTCCCTCAGCTCTATGTTCCCTCAGCTCTATGTTCCCTCAGCTCTATGTTCCCTCAGCTCTATGTTCCCTCAGCTCTCTGTTCCCTCAGCTCTCTGTTCCCTCAGCTCTAAGTTCCCTCAGCTCTAAGTTCCCTCAGCTCTAAGTTCCCTCAGCTCTAGGTTCCCTCAGCTCTAGGTTCCCTCAGCTCTATGTTCCCTCAGCTCTCTGTTCCCTCAGCTCTCTGTTCCCTCAGCTCTAAGTTCCCTCAGCTCTAAGTTCCCTCAGCTCTAAGTTCCCTCAGCTCTAAGTTCCCTCAGCTCTAGGTTCCCTCAGCTCTCTGTTCCCTCAGCTCTCTGTTCCCTCAGCTCTCTGTTCCCTCAGCTCTCTGTTCCCTCAGCTCTCTGTTCCCTCAGCTCTCTGTTCCCTCAGCTCTCTGTTCCCTCAGCTCTAGGTTCCCTCAGCTCTCTGTTCCCTCAGCTCTCTGTTCCCTCAGCTCTCTGTTCCCTCAGCTCTCTGTTCCCTCAGCTCTCTGTTCCCTCAGCTCTCTGTTCCCTCAGCTCTCTGTTCCCTCAGCTCTCTGTTCCCTCAGCTCTCTGTTCCCTCAGCTCTCTGTTCCCTCAGCTCTCTGTTCCCTCAGCTCTAAGTTTCCTTAGTACCTCCTGCGGTGTCATGCCATTGCTTCACAGGCCCATTATTCTGAAACCCCAATACTACAACAAGTGTACAAAATACTAATCAATACAGTTTGAAGGAATAAACTTGAGACTGAGCAAGGCTTCACATTAAAAAACTGTAATAAAAGAATAAAGCTTTCGATGACTAAAACTCACCCGAGACGTTCTGCTGCTTTTAAAACTTCTTCCCGGTTGCATACTCTCCCATATCTCGATTTTCTGCCTCCGCTTCTCTTCTTCTTGCTGTTTACAGAATACAACACATTCAATAATTTGTAAATCAGGCAGTCTGACACCATCTCTCTTTCAAACATTTCATTTTTTTTATTTCACTATGGCACCTGTCTTTGCTTCTCTTTGAAGATTTCAGCTTTGGCATCGAGCTCCTGTTGCATCTTCATGCGAGCAGCTTCCATTCCTTCTTGTCTTTTCGCCACCAACGCTGCATCTTTATGTGGAATTTTAAAAAAACAGTAGAAATTAGAACACACAACCTTTCACACAGACATGTTTTGGATTCACATTCCATTTATCTGGTGTCACAGAAATTGTTGAGAAAAGTTAAACCTTTACATTTACAATTTTAGAGATGTGAAAATATAGTGTTTGTGATAAGGGAGCGGTCTCTGCTATGGAACATTGCAGCAGTCAGGGTTCATCTTAGTTTATGGAATATTAAAGAAAACATATTTTTAACAAAATAATTACTGACCCAATGAAATGCTAAATGTTATGTCAGAAACCCGTCATTAGAAGGAAGTGGGGCCTTGCTTGCTCTCATTAATTTGGTGTGCAGTGCAACATATATTGTGTTGGTTTTAAAACATATTACAATAAAAAGTGAATTTCAATCAATTTAATTGATTCATTGTTGCAGACCTAGATACCAGATGCATCCATCAGATGAAATGATCTAGCTTTCTACTGAACCATCATATGAGTGTGATTGTGTCTGTGGCCCTTGACTCATAGTTTATCCTTTAGGTATGCATGTCAACAGGTCCCGGGAGGTGCTGGTGCTGACCTTCCAGTGTTTGTTCGGGTGAGCTGCTGGAGCTCCTGCTGGATATCCTCTTGCTCAGGTACTGGATGAGCAGGTAAACGACAACCGTCCCAACCAGCAGGTACCATCCATACTGGGACAGAAGCTCTCCGACTGTTGGAGGCAGGAACAGCTTTCTTTATATGCCATGTGCGAGAATAGATTTACAATTAGGGTTTAATAACCCAGATCACATTTATAAAACACAACTCTGATGAAAACTTATATTGGTTAAAGTTATGAGAAACTACAGTCACTCACAAATAGAACTATGACTATTACCAGCTCCTTTGATGATATGAACCCATAAAGATTTATACGGTCATATATTATTATAATAATCAAAATAATCACAATAAAGATGTATCCTGTATTGCTGTTTGAGATACATATATACCGACTAGAGTGTGGAGGAATAACATTAGATGTATTAGATAGATACAACCATGTTGGTAGAAGACGTCCCGTTACGTCACGTTACGTCACCTCATGAGAATGCACGTCTTCACCGACGTCAGTGTGACGTTCAAAACAAATAACGAAGCTAGCTAACTACACGCATTAACTACCAAAGGACACATTCGTTTATCACTAGTTAAATACGTAGCGTTAGTAATTTCCAACTAGTTAAATACGTAGTTAGTTGACTAGTAGTCACTAGTAGACTCTAGTTACATGATATGTAGCGTTAGCAGTTTACCTCTAGCTTAGTTAAATACGTAGCGTTAGTAGTTTACAGCGAGCTAGCGTGAGTTAAATACGTAGTTAGTTAGTAGTTTATTTCTAGTTAAATAATAAGTGCTGTATCATTTGTTAAACTGTTAGTTGCTCTTATCTTAATTATCATGTCACATTACCAAGCAGGCTCACGGAACTCAGATCCTGGTTGTCGAGGGGTGCCTTCTCCACCAGAAAAGGCGAGTTTTCGTCTTCGACATCTGTGATCTCCACATCGCCCATTTCAGTAACGCCGTCTGTTTGCATATCCTGTAGAACTATAATATTTCTATCCGGCGTTGCGCAGCAAACGTTATCGCCTCCGGAGTTACAAGCCGTGCTGGGAGCCCTTCCCCGTGTCAACCATCTTTGCTAACGCAAGTCATGAACAGTGACGTGTCGTCGTCGTGTTGCGTTCCAGTGCCGTGGGAAACTATATAAAAGTTCCACAGGCGATATCCTTGTTTCCCCCTCTTGACTGTATTCTAATAAGTAATGTTATAACTTAGTATGTTAATCTGTATATATTTCATTTTTTATTTCACTTTACTGAAAGTAAACAATGGACAACTATAAGTTATAACCAGCTTGTGATGGATTTGAATAGTGCTCGAGCACAATGTAATGATCATTACACCTATTGTCATTCAATACATTGTATCGGAAATTATAAAACATGATCCTTGCAAAAGAAACATTCTGTATGTATAACTATATTAGTGCTATGAGAAGTAAATATAAGAATCGTACACTTTTATTCATCTTTGTGGGGAAATTCTTCTCTGCATTTGACCCATCCTTAGTTATTCCTCTTTTATGGAACCAGCTTCTACTTTCAGTCCGGGAGGCAGACAGTCACCTCATTTAAGAGTAGACTTAAGAATTTCCTCTTTGATAGTCTTATAGTCCTAGGGCTGAATCAGGATTGCCCGTGTGCAGCCCCTAGATAATGCCGCTATAGACGTATAGGCTGCTGGGGAGGATACACTGAGCTCCTCTCTCCTCTCGTCTCTCCTTATGGAAGAATGTGCATCTCTCCATGTACATTACTAACTCCTTCCCATGGTTTTAGTTTTTCCTGATCTGATGTGAGGTCAAAGGACATGGATGTTGTATATGCACAGATTGTAAATCTCTCCCGAGGCTAATTTGTATGCTGTATAAAATAATCTGAATTTAAATGGCCATTGACTCAGCCAGTCTTAGATGGAGCAGTTTTGCAGTGTGATATAATCCCACTGTCCAAATGTACACCACTCGGTTTCAACAGTGTAAATGCTGAAAAAAGATAGCCATCCACAAAGAATTGTGCAAACAATTTTATTTTTTATGAAAAAAACCCACAATGGTGTAGTAGAAATGTTTACAATTCGACATTAATGGATTTATAATTGCTAATCTGTGAAAAACAATTAAATAAATGGACTGATTTCATGTTGTAAGCAAGACAACTTCCAAAAGGTCCCAGCCAGAACGTTACAAACCGAAGCTCTGAATCGCATTTAGGGAAATGTAGGCTTCAGTGATCTATGAACCGTGCTCCTATGAGTCTCTAAAAGTCAAAGCCAGGCTTTTAGCGTTTTGATTGCTACCATATTGAATGCTTTGGAGTCCACAACTGTATGGAAGTGCGATGCCGATCATAAAACACAGGACAGGACAGGCACACAGATGGAGCGCATTCAGCTGGGAATGTGCACTGACCGTTTAGAATAATCTGGACAGTAACATTAGAAAGTTAACTTTAATGGATAGGATTTTACCAAATAAAAGCTCCGGTATGGGTATGTTCAACTCAAACAAATGACAACATAGAAAATAACTAAATATATTTCCAGGTATTCAGGAGCCATTAACTTGTGGCTCTTGTTCCATGTCTTCATCCTCCTCCTCCTCCTCCTCCACCATCTCTTGTTGTTGATCCCCCTTATTCATCTCCTCTCCAGAACCTCCGTCCATATGTGCAGTGTCTTCCTCTTCTTGCTGCTCTGCTTGCTGCTCTTCTTGCTGCTCTTCTTGCTGCTCTTCTTGCTGCTCTTCTTGCTGCTCTTGGTCCTCCTCCTCTTCCTCCTCCTCCTCCTCTTCTTCCATCTCAGCTGGATTTGACAAATTAACATAAACATCAATATATGAATCTCAAATAATATCATGAAAAAACACAAGATCAGATGAGACTAAAGTTGACCATATCTTATTATTTTCATCATTTCTGCCAGGAGACCATGTATTTTTGTAAAGTGAGCGTAAGTGTGTGTGTGTGTGTATGTGTGTGCATCTGTGTCCGTCAATGGCCAATCTCACCTACTACTAGATCAATCAGCCTAATATTTATGACTTCATGGCCTCTCTGGGTCGCATTCATTTACATGTTTTGAGGACACATTATATTGACATCTAGGGGTTTCCATGGTTGAGTTAATGGCGAGGGTGACGAGAGGTTTTTACTCTCATCTGCTGCGGCGATCAAAGTGCAATTTGTGAGTTGTAATCTTGGGCTATATAAATAAAACTGACGTGACTATTTTTATACAGAGTAAAACAAATAAAGAAGTGCTTTACAAGGCAGTAAAGTCTGTGTACATTTGGGGAACTACACACTTGAACTCAGTGGATTGATGGTTGTGTTTTGCAGAATATAGGAGTGTGAATATTTGCAAAACAGAGCCAGAAAGTTGCACTGATCTGCCTAATTTTGAAAGAACAAAAATCTGTGCCCGTTATTGGGCATCAATCTCGCAAATACACACATCTTCGTCCGTTTCCTAATACTTTGACTTCTTGCTCTGCTACTGGGGACAAACATCGAAACCCCTCTTAAAGCTCAAGGCCAAAATCTGTTGAGGAGGACCAAGCATAACCTTTTTTTAACAATAACTATATCAGGGCCTCATTTGTGACTCATTCCTGTGCATGTGGCCCCGGAGTCGTTGCAGGGCCCGGCTCTACAGCACCGGTAGAGTTCTGGTGCCGTCTCTGACCCGCACTGACCTTGTCTCAGCTCTCGTCCTGGGATCTGACCAGCCTGCAGCATCCCTTTCAACCGCTCCACCTCGGCCAACGACGAAGCATTAGCGATGGCATTCTGAAACGCAAACAGACGCATGTTACTCTCAGCTGACACGGTCTGACAAACACGGTTCAGGGATACTTTTTACGGTCAAGCTGGAGATGGAGGAGCAGGAACTGAGTTCAAACAAAAAGCAGCCAAACGCTGCCTTCAGAATTAAAGTGATCTCATGGGGAATCTACAACTTCCGTCAGTCAGTAAATAAATAACATCACTTAATATAAAATAGAATTAATCATTTAAAAAAAACTCTGCAAACAGTTTACAGATAAATGTATAAATGATAACTAGTAAGTAAAAGTATCACGGTAAGGGAACGCTTCCCTACACTGTTGTCGGGAAAAAAAAATTCAGCCTTTTTTTATGTGTTAACTATTAAGAACGCTCACTGGCTGACGTCAGACCAAAACTGTTCAGAGCATGCACTAAGAAAAGGTCAACGAGCGAGTGGCCGATCAGCGAAGTTTACATCCAACACCAGAGATCATCGTTCAGTTAACTTCTGAGAAACGTGATCGAAAGCTCCAGATTAATCTCTGTTCTTTTGTTAGATACCAACAATTCTGTTACACAACTTCAACAATGGAGGGACAGAAAGTCAAGTTCAGCTCTAAAAATATCAAGTCCCCCCCCCCCCAAAAAAAAAAACACATTGCCAACATTTTTCAAGCGACAAACTGAACCTTGATGGCTTCCACGTCGGCTTGAGACGGGCCCGTCTTCTTCTTCTCAAGCTGGGCTGCCACTCCCGGAGTGAATCTGAAAGGGACACGCCTCGTTTAGACCACAGGGACACAGATGGGCTTCTCAGACCTCTCAACCAATGTAGTAGCCTCATGTATAGTATCTTTTCTTGAGTCAGATAAACTGATACATTGTCCACGGACAGCAGTCCTGAGCAACACTGTGGGGAACGCTTCTGACTTCAGGTGCAACGGGAGGCGACAGCGCCCCGTAATATAGATTATTACCTTCACCATGGAAGGGATGGAGGAGGAGGTGACGTAAACGTATATTTGTTTATCACTGTGTATTTAGATCACAGGTGTTTTGGTGGCGACACGTTACATTAGCCCGTTCCGTCAGCCAGGGTCCAGTGATTCTGAGGAGCTGCTGTCCAACATAGACTTTCATCTTACGTTTTGGTTTTCCTGGCAATATCCTTTGCAAGCTGAGCACCTCGTTTGCCTTTGAACATTTTCTCTGCTTCCTGGCGTTCCTATAACAATATCACACAGTTAAAGTGAAGAGCCTCACGAAGTACAGACTGAGCTTCATCCAAAGGGGGGAGAGGCCAGGAGACGTACAATTTACCAGAACTTCTTTAGACATTCGACAGGATAGAAAAGAGTTCAAAACATTGTCAATAACCACTGTCATGTTTAGAAAAGAAACGGCAATACCACTGTCCTATCACCAATACATTTCATCTGACTTGCACCTCCACAGTGTCACTGAAAACAGTCAGCAGCCCTGTGTCTCACATGGTCAAACAGACCTGCTCCATGCACATACCTTAAGTTTGACCTTCTGGAAGTCGAGCACACGGATCTGTGGGATTTTGCTGATGACATAGAGCCTGTAATGCTTCTTGTTTGTCACTGGATTCCTTAACAAGCTGGGAATTTAGGGATTATTTCAGACATGCATCACAATTCAGCAGTGAACAAGACAATTCAATATCCAGTTTATTTTTGTTGACAGATGCAGCCAGCCAGGTGGCATGTCGTAGCGACTGCCTGCCAACCATATTAAGTGGTGACGGTTTTGACGGCCACCCAAGAAGCACCGACTCTCCTCACTAGAACCCCGTAAATACAGGTTCTGCTTGTGATGCAGACAGAATTAAGTTCACTTTGTGGTCTTTAGGAAGTTGGAGCAACTAAACCAAGAGATCAAAGTAACAACATAGCCGTGTGAGGGTGAAATATAATGCTATCAGTCTAATCTTGTAAAATGGGCTTTCCGGCAATACATTTGAAGCAAATAATCATTATTTCATAAATTCATTAAAAAAAGTATTAAAATACAACCTTTACTAACTAATAAAGGTGTGTATGTTAAAATGTTTGTGAGAATTAATGTTTAATGATCATGTAACGTCACTGGTACAGACTACTTTCTGTTATTGTTAGCAACGGGTGAGACAAGAATTCCTGTTCGCCAGGAAAGGCCACAGCGGTGCTGGAGGCGTGTTCGCTTTCGGGACTTCGCCGGGTTCATATAGTGATCATACCTGAGAAGGCTCAACGTCTTTACTGTGGCCAGCGGGTCCAAGTCACCCTACACATGAAAACAATGTTGATTAAGAAAAACACTATGGACAGTATTTGATAGTATTTTACCAACTACGAGGTCACATTAAACATACAGAGGGTATTTGTTACTATTTGACTTAGTGAAATAAACAGGGACAACAAAATACACTTAAAAATAAAACAGAGAAATATAACACTTGTTAAGTGTAACACCAACAAAAGAATGCTATTGCAACATATTCCATTTGTTGCTGGCATAGGTGAGCAGTAAACTCTAAACATTTATATTCTCTAAACATGAATAATGGGTCCAGATGGTTCTGAAATGTACTCACCAGCTCCTGAATGTTGTTGTTTGTGAGAACCAGTTCTGTCAGACCATGCAGACAGTGCTCCAGATTCTCACCTATGCGACTGGAGAAACATTTCATGAAGTTACAAGCATACAGACATTTTCTGGGTGGTCAAGTATACTCTGACCAATGTAAACAAACGGCAGTACTTCATTAAAACCACACACACACACACACACACACACACACACACACACACACACACACACACACACACACACACACACACACACACACACACACACACACACACACACACACACACACACACACACACACACACACACACACACACACACACACACACACACACACACACACACACACACACACACACTTTTATTTGATGAAACTCTAATAATGAGCCCCGTCTGTTGACAGCTTTGAAGTCACATTTATACCAGTCGTTAATAAAGGGCATTCACCAGATATAGGAAGGCCGGCAACTGTCTGAATAGAAAGCGTAACTTGTGTCGGTCCACTTGCACATACAACAGGAGTCCAACTAGGATGTGCA
This sequence comes from Liparis tanakae, assembly GCA_036178185.1. NCBI lineage: Eukaryota > Metazoa > Chordata > Actinopteri > Perciformes > Liparidae > Liparis > Liparis tanakae. The sequence continues at coordinate 20,066 of JAYMGU010000277.1, forward strand.
TCTCTCACAGCAAGAGACACCCGGGTTTGATTCTCCTCGTGAGAGCAGGTTCTCCGGCTTCCTCGAAAGTCCAAAGACATGCAGCTCAAGTTAATTGGACTTAAAATAATACCCTAAATAGGATAAGAGGTACGGATAATGCTACGTTTCTTTATTGTGCAGGGCCAGAATGGAAGGAGTGGACGTAGTCTATGTTTCCTCTGTCAAGGTTAAAGCAGTACTAAAGTTTGCCCTGTAGAGGAATAAGTAAAGCCTTCCTGTGGTCAACCATGTTCGGAAAAATAAAGCTTGACATTATTAAAATTTAAATATGTATTGATGCTTTAACTTACCATATCCTGTTGTTGTTCATAAGCAATGTTTTCAGTCTTTTGAGCAGAGGAAAGCCATCCAGTTTTCGGACTTCATTATCAGAGAAGTCAATAGTGTCAAACTGGTCCAGAGTCGCTCCAAGATTTTCAAGCACTGGAATTTTATAACCTATGGAGGTGGAAAAAAGAAAGAAAGCTGAGGTGGAACCTGTTCATGCTCCTTGAGAAACCCCCCCCCCCCCCCCCAGAGATAAATATGATGAGGATGGCGTGTGACTGACACACGTTTATAGAACACTAAAGTGATTTCTATTATTTTATGGAAATGGTATAGCAGGTATGGTGATAACTATACAGAAGTGGTTTAAAAAGACAAAATACCAATACGTT
>JAYMGU010000279.1:0-30231 GCA_036178185.1 Liparis tanakae
GCACTAACAGACGTCTGTGATCCGTCCACTATACAAACACACACGCTCATAAACAGGGTCATATTTAACATTGTAATATACGTTGGCTCCATTTAATGTATCGCTTTGTAATCCAAGTATAGCACGCTCATATGTGTTACTACTTGTTGGCACAAGTACTCCAGTAGTCTCTGTGGTACAAGTACTTGAGTATGTCACACATGCCTTGTAAGTTCCTGTTTTATTTTGAAGCGTACTCCTCCTCCTCCTCCTCCTCCTCCTCCTCCTCCTCCTCCTCCTCCTCCTCCTCCTCCTCCTCCTCCTCCTCCTCCTCCTCTCGTTTTAGGTCACATGCCACCTGTGTGATTGTGTCCCCTGTTCCCTGTTGGTCTCCACCTGTCCTCTGACGGTAGTGATGGTGAGATGAAGCCTCGTGAGTCACGAGGCTTCATCTCACCTCTTCAGCCAATTGGTTGGAGAAAGGGTTAATTTGTCGAAGCTTGATGTGCTCACGACAGCATCTAGTGGGCACGTGTATAATCCCAGGCAGCTGTATCTGAAGCACATGTTTTTTCGTGGGCAGCACGATGGCTCAGTGGTTAGCGCTGTAGCCGCACAGCAAGAAGGTCATGGGTTCGAATCCTCGTCCCAGGTCCTTTCTGTGTGGAGTTTGCATGTTCTCCTCGTGCCTGCGTGGGTTTTCTCCGGGCACTCCGGTTTCCCCCACAAAGACATGCACACTGGGGGGTTCACCCCGGTGTGCATGTCACACACCACCCGGTGTGAATGAATGTAGGTGTTATGTTGGATGTGAATGAGTGAATGTTAAAAATGTATGAGTAAATAATGAGTGTACATGATATATTTGCATAATGAAATATTTGAATGTATTGTGTGTGTAAATGTTGTGAAAATGTTGTTATTATGATATGTCAGGTTGTGTAAAAATGTGATGTCACTTTAGGAAAATGTCATGGGCTGAAGCAAGCAGAGAACAGTAGAGAACGTGGTTGTGTAACTATGAAAAAGGGACTGAATATGCTTGTATATGCTTGTGTAAGTTGGGCAGTAATGTGCAGGACAGGTGTAATTTTGTGATTTTTCTTTCACTCTCTAAACTGTGAAATGACCTTCTATATCCTAACTAAGTGTTTTAATGGATTAAGAATTAAAATGTGTAGGTATTACATGATTTTAATTGTGTGACAGCAATTGTTAGGGTCACCCACATCATGCTGGTGTTCCACCCTAGTGGTTTAAAAGCTACTGGTTTCCCTGTGCGTGTGCGTTGTTGTTGTCTTCACGTCTGCAGCAGGGCTCTGTCTCGCGCACCTCCTCACACATTCACAAACCTATTACTGGAGATGTTTAAGCCCCAGTTCATATCCATGTCGGCGATTATGATTGTATAAGTGAGCAGTGCATCACAGCCACGTATGAAGAAATACATTTTGTAAAATAAAAAAAAAAGATTGCTCCGACCTGGGTTCGAACCCTTTGACGCAAAATGACTCCGCACTGTAGGCTGAGGTCTATGAGTTGCGCCACCAGTTAATCGTTGTAAATTGGCCAATTTGGAGTCATCAGATAAGTAACGTAACGCAAGTTCATAAAGTTGTGGCTGAAGGGGCGCCCTAGGATGATGATTAATAAACATGTGTGTTATTGTAACCATGTGAATGAAGCCTGAGGGGTTTATATGTTAGTGAAACGTGTTGGCAAAATGTGAAGCGCTTCCCGAAGCAGTCACGTGGTACAGCCGGGCAGCGAGGCTTCTGACGTCATCATTGTTCTCCTCCCCTAAATGAAGCGAGCCTAGATAAGCTGTTGAAGGAAACGCCCCCTTCATTACTCCACGCAGGCTTCGAAGCGTCGGCACATTTCGTAACGACACTAGCTGACGCCTCCACCTGTTTCCCTGTTGGTCTCCACCTGTTTCCCTCCACCTGTTGGACTCCATCTGTTTCCCGACGGCCTCCACCTGGCGCTCTTTCTCGTGAGCCGACGTGTTCCGTGCCGCGCTCCCCAGAGTCCGCTTCCCAGCCAGAGTGACGGTCCGGGACTGCTGCTACACCAGGTAAGTGTTTTCTGTTCCCGCCTTGCTTCATTGTTTGTAGCGGTTGTAGTTGAGCGTCGCTGTTGTTTTATTTATCAGCCATTTTGAGTCCTCCCGTCTGGCGCCATTTATTGTTTATTAGGCCGAGTACATACATGCATACATAGTGGGTTGTTCTCCATAGCGCTTTTATTTATTTCAGTCGTCTCTGTGGCAGAAGTATTATTTCTGTATTCCAGTGGTGCGCCGTCAGGGACTGCAAGCCTTCTCTGCTGGCCTAAACAGAATGACAAACAGAATCACAAAGTTATAGGTATTTTCTAAATTAATTTTTTTTCACAAATACATTACATGTTTTTTATTTTATGTTTGGAATGTTTTTTTTTTCATTGCACATTACCTCTATCGGCCTGCAGCACTGTACCACTTTTCTCCACTAGGGGCACTCACAGCTCCATTTAGAGTGTAATATTCTTTTCCGCCACTAGAGGTAGCCAAACTGCGCTTCAGGTGTAGTATTTATTTTTCGCCACTAGATGAAGCCAAACTGCACGGTTAGGGGTTAGCAAGTGGACTTAGGCTCCGAATGCACTCTTGCTTGCCATGTCAGACCACCGGCCCCCCACAGCCGTCCATCTCCATCACTGCTCTCCACCCAGAAGGGTTAGGGTTAGGGTTAGGGTTAGGGTTAGGGTTAGGGTTAGGGTTAGGGTTAGGGTTAGGGTTAGGGTTAGGGTTAGGGTTAGGTGAATGAATATACTCATGAGTCTCCCCGCGTTCGCCCGACGGCTTGGCAGTTGAATGGAGACTCAAGGAAATGCACTGGCCGGCGAATGCTATTTAGTAATACCTCGCGACGTAGATCTTTCACCCGGGATGGGGGAGGGGAGGGGAGGGGAGGGGAGGGGAGGGGGGGGGGGGGAAAGGGGGAAAAAATAAATAAGAGGAAGGGTTTGCAAATTGGTTGAGGTCAGGGTTAGGGTCAAGGCCAGGGTTAAGATGATTATATGTGGAGGAATGGTTGAGGTCAGGCTTGAGGTCAGGGTCAGGTCCAAGGCAAGTTAGGGTTAGGGTTTAGGGTTAAGGTTAGGTTTAGGGTAAAGGTTACGGTTGAGGTTAGGGTAATGGTTAAGGTTAGGGTAAAGGTTAAGGTTCGGTAAAGGTTAAGGTTGAGGTTAGGGTAAAGGTTAAGGTTAGGGTAAAGGTTAAGGTTAAGATTTGAATAAGGGATGAAGACCACATGGGTAAGGGTTAGGATAAGGGTTAGAGATAGGGATAGTGTTGAAAAGGTCCTCAGAACTTAATCTGTACAGACGTGGTTAAAGTAAAGGTAAGGGATTTAGGGTTAAAGGGTTAGGGTTAGAGGTAGGTATAGTGTTGAAGAGGTCCTCAGAACTTAATCTGTACAGACGTGGTTAAGGTAAAGGTTGAAGTAAGAGGTTGGGGTTAGGGTTAGGATTAGGGTCAAAGGTTTAGGGTTAAGGTTAGGGTTAGGGTAAAGGTTAAGGTTTAGAGTAAAGGTTAAGGTTAGGGTAAAGGTTAAGGTTAGGTTTAGGGTAAAGGTTAAGGTTAGGGTAAAGGTTAAGGTTAGGGTTAGGGTAAAGGTTAAGGTTAGGGTAAAGGTTAAGGTTAGGGTAAAGGTTAAGGTTAAGGTTAGGTTTAGGGTAAAGGTTAAGGTTAGAGTAAAGGTTAGGGTTAAGGTTAGGGTAAAGGTTAAGGTTAGGGTAAAGGTTAAGGTTAGGGTTAGGGTTAGGGTTAGGGTTAGAGGTTAGGATTAGGTAGTGTCGGGAGGTAGGAGGAGTTAGATTGAATGGTGAACATTTGTGCTAAATTGTTTGAAGTTGCTGCTTAGTTAATAGAGGGCTAGGTGCAACAGGACAGGAAGCAGAACTAGAAGAGGGGATGTGGCTACACCGAGAACTCTTCCTCACCCGGCTAGGGCAAGTCTGCATACCTGCCCGTCACTCCATAAGGGGAGCGATGGGAGGTAGGGGGGGTTTAATTTCAAGTGGAAGGATAAACTGAAGGTAAGTTGAAGGTGAGTGTCTGTGTCTTAATGTAGTATTGTATTGATACTTAAATAATGTCCAGATAAAGAGTTATCGTTGAAGGTAAGTGACCATTTGTATTGATGTAACATCGTATTATTGTTTGAATAATGACTAATTTTCAGAAATTGATTTTCAAGGTAAGTGTAACATTGATCTTTTAATGAGGTCCAGTATTAATAATTTAAAAGTAACCCTGTTTCTTTTCAGACCTTCTAAAAGGAACAAGTCATCAGTAGTGGATCTCAAGATCATCGAAGTGTTTCGCCCTTCACTAGACACTCTCACCTGAGGCGGCCTCCCAGGGTGTACTAGTCCTGGAATTATGTAACCTAATAAAAAGTCTGAAAGGGTCACTGAATAAAGTATTTGACGTCATTGTTCTAGTTTATTCAGGTGGAACTGTCTAAGTTATTGTTTTCTATTTTAGATTGTTTGAATTTGAAAATAAAGATTTAGTTGGAGTTGAATCGTTAAATATTGGGTCTTTTAAATAAAATGTTTTAAATTAAAACAAGATAAGTACGGTAAGCTAGCGTGAGTTTTAACAACGGTGTGCCCCTGAGGAGTTCAGGAATTATGGCCCCACTGTGTGGTGCCCACCCAAAAGACCTCATGAAGAGGGGAGATCAGGACAGGCCTCGACAGAGCAATGACCACCTGGTCCCCCTTGGGGTGCCGATGCTAAAAGCTAGCCTGTTTTGAACCAGTCCTTGTGTTCCATACACCGCACAACCCCAAGACTGGTATTCCTGTGTAACCTATTTTAAGAAACCCTATTAAATTAGGGGTTTCCTATTTAAATGCATATGAATTAAATAACTTTGTTACAGTTTTACATTCAAATGCATATAAAATAGAGGCAATTGTTTTAAAAGCAACTCACCATAGAAGAAGCCTCAGCGGAGAGTGGCCTTTTGTGTCATAATTGACCTTGACCCCATCTCCGGTGACAGCGGCCTCCGTGATGGTCTGTGTAAAACCGGATTAAAAAATCTGTTAGGGTGTCTAAAACATTGTCAAAGGTGTCTAATTAGATACATATATTGTTGTGGAGTAATTGAATTGTTGTTTTGTTGGTTAAAAGTCAGTGTTTATTTTAGAAATTGACTTTTGGTGATGCTGCTGGGTAATTTGCGTCTAAAATGTGCGTAGTGGGCGTGGCCTAACCCGGAAGTGATTTTTAAAGCGTTTTTCTGCCTAAATGAATGTTTTTTTTGGATAAAATGTTGATTGGGGCTTGTTCTTGAGTGTATTAGGTGTGTGTGTACACACATATGCACCAATAAATGCTTTAATATGCATATTCACACACACACAAACACACACACACGTTGACATGCAGGCCAGGGGGAGAAGAGACATGAGGAAAGGGGAGGGGGGAAAAAGGGGGGTAAGAGGTTAACTATTTTTAGAAGAGCGGTAGGCGGCTCAAATTAATAGGGTGCGTATAAGGGTTTGAGAAGGTGAGGTTAGAGTGAAATATTATGAGAAAATTATCATAATTAGTAAATAAGGAAATATTTAATTACATTACAATTTTAAGAATTCTAAGATAATTAGACTTGACGAGAAGCGCCTGGATTTGCTAGAGGCCTTGTTCTCAAGCCCACCGAATCGTCTCCTCATCTTATGTTGGGGTATAATGGGGGATTGTACCTGAGAGGGGAGGTGCGGTTACACCAAGAACCCTCCTAATTCTAGGAAGGGTCCAGGAACTGAGGAGGGGTGTGGATACACCGAGAACTCACCCAGAGCCCGGTTGGCCAGGGGTCGCTGAGAGAGGGATGTGGTTACACCGAGAACCTCTCAACGAGGGGGGCAATTGAGGGTGGGTTTCAGATCACTTGTCATGTTAAGAGGCACCTAAGATTCCGATGGCACTGGCTGGTTAGGTGAATGAATATACTCATGAGTCTCCCCGCGTTCGCCCGACGGCTTGGCAGTTGAATGGAGACTCAAGGAAATGCACTGGCCGGCGAATGCTATTTAGTAATACCTCGCGACGTAGATCTTTCACCCGGGATGGGGGAGGGGGAGGGGAGGAGGGGAGGGGAGGGGGGGGGGGGAAAGGGGGAAAAATAAATAAGAGGAAGGGTTTGCAAATTGGTTGAGGTCAGGGTTAGGGTCAAGGCCAGGGTTAAGATGATTATATGTGGAGGAATGGTTGAGGTCAGGCTTGAGGTCAGGGTCAGGTCCAAGGCAAGTTAGGGTTAGGGTTTAGGGTTAAGGTTAGGTTTAGGGTAAAGGTTACGGTTGAGGTTAGGGTAATGGTTAAGGTTAGGGTAAAGGTTAAGGTTCGGGTAAAGGTTAAGGTTGAGGTTAGGGTAAAGGTTAAGGTTAGGGTAAAGGTTAAGGTTAAGATTTGAATAAGGGATGAAGACCACATGGGTAAGGGTTAGGATAAGGGTTAGAGATAGGGATAGTGTTGAAAAGGTCCTCAGAACTTAATCTGTACAGACGTGGTTAAAGTAAAGGTAAGGATTTAGGGTTAAAGGGTTAGGGTTAGAGGTAGGTATAGTGTTGAAGAGGTCCTCAGAACTTAATCTGTACAGACGTGGTTAAGGTAAAGGTTGAAGTAAGAGGTTGGGGTTAGGGTTAGGATTAGGGTCAAAGGTTTAGGGTTAAGGTTAGGTTAGGGTAAAGGTTAAGGTTTAGAGTAAAGGTTAAGGTTAGGGTAAAGGTTAAGGTTAGGTTTAGGGTAAAGGTTAAGGTTAGGGTAAAGGTTAAGGTTAGGGTTAGGGTAAAGGTTAAGGTTAGGGTAAAGGTTAAGGTTAGGGTAAAGGTTAAGGTTAAGGTTAGGTTTAGGGTAAAGGTTAAGGTTAGAGTAAAGGTTAGGGTTAAGGTTAGGGTAAAGGTTAAGGTTAGGGTAAAGGTTAAGGTTAGGGTTAGGGTTAGGGTTAGGGTTAGAGGTTAGGATTAGGTAGTGTCGGGAGGTAGGAGGAGTTAGATTGAATGGTGAACATTTGTGCTAAATTGTTTGAAGTTGCTGCTTAGTTAATAGAGGGCTAGGTGCAACAGGACAGGAAGCAGAACTAGAAGAGGGGATGTGGCTACACCGAGAACTCTTCCTCACCCGGCTAGGCAAGTCTGCATACCTGCCCGTCACTCCATAAGGGGAGCGATGGGAGGTAGGGGGGGTTTAATTTCAAGTGGAAGGATAAACTGAAGGTAAGTTGAAGGTGAGTGTCTGTGTCTTAATGTAGTATTGTATTGATACTTAAATAATGTCCAGATAAAGAGTTATCGTTGAAGGTAAGTGACCATTTGTATTGATGTAACATCGTATTATTGTTTGAATAATGACTAATTTTCAGAAATTGATTTTCAAGGTAAGTGTAACATTGATCTTTTAATGAGGTCCAGTATTAATAATTTAAAAGTAACCCTGTTTCTTTTCAGACCTTCTAAAAGGAACAAGTCATCAGTAGTGGATCTCAAGATCATCGAAAGTGTTTCGCCCTTCACTAGACACTCTCACCTGAGGCGGCCCTCCCAGGGTGTACTAGTCCTGGAATTATGTAACCTAATAAAAAAGTCTGAAAGGGTCACTGAATAAAGTATTTGACGTCATTGTTCTAGTTTATTCAGGTGGAACTGTCTAAGTTATTGTTTTCTATTTTAGATTGTTTGAATTTGAAAATAAAGATTTAGTTGGAGTTGAATCGTTAAATATTGGGTCTTTTAAATAAAATGTTTTAAATTAAAACAAGATAAGTACGGTAAGCTAGCGTGAGTTTTAACAACGGTGTGCCCCTGAGGAGTTCAGGAATTATGGCCCCACTGTGTGGTGCCCACCCAAAGACCTCATGAAGAGGGGAGATCAGGACAGGCCTCGACAGAGCAATGCCCACCTGGTCCCCCCTTGGGGTGCCGATGCTAAAAGCTAGCCTGTTTTGAACCAGTCCTTGTGTTCCATACACCGCACAACCCCAAGACTGGTATTCCTGTGTAACCTATTTTAAGAAACCCTATTAAATTAGGGGTTTCCTATTTAAATGCATATGAATTAAATAACTTTGTTACAGTTTTACATTCAAATGCATATAAAATAGAGGCAATTGTTTTAAAAGCAACTCACCATAGAAGAAGCCTCAGCGGAGAGTGGCCTTTTGTGTCATAATTGACCTTGACCCCATCTCCGGTGACAGCGGCCTCCGTGATGGTCTGTGTAAAACCGGATTAAAAAATCTGTTAGGGTGTCTAAAACATTGTCAAAGGTGTCTAATTAGATACATATATTGTTGTGGAGTAATTGAATTGTTGTTTTGTTGGTTAAAAGTCAGTGTTTATTTTAGAAATTGACTTTTGGTGATGCTGCTGGGTAATTTGCGTCTAAAATGTGCGTAGTGGGCGTGGCCTAACCCGGAAGTGATTTTTAAAGCGTTTTTCTGCCTAAATGAATGTTTTTTTTGGATAAAATGTTGATTGGGGCTTGTTCTTGAGTGTATTAGGTGTGTGTGTACACACATATGCACCAATAAATGCTTTAATATGCATATTCACACACACACAAACACACACACACGTTGACATGCAGGCCAGGGGGAGAAGAGACATGAGGAAAGGGGGGGGGGGAAAAGGGGGTAAGAGGTTAACTATTTTTAGAAGAGCGGTAGGCGGCTCAAATTAATAGGGTGCGTATAAGGGTTTGAGAAGGTGAGGTTAGAGTGAAATATTATGAGAAAATTATCATAATTAGTAAATAAGGAAATATTTAATTACATTACAATTTTAAGAATTCTAAGATAATTAGACTTGACGAGAAGCGCCTGGATTTGCTAGAGGCCTTGTTCTCAAGCCCACCGAATCGTCTCCTCATCTTATGTTGGGGTATAATGGGGGATTGTACCTGAGAGGGGAGGTGCGGTTACACCAAGAACCCTCCTAATTCTAGGGAAGGGTCCAGGAACTGAGGAGGGGGTGTGGATACACCGAGAACTCACCCAGAGCCCGGTTGGCCAGGGGTCGCTGAGAGAGGGGATGTGGCTACACCGAGAACCCTCTCAACGAGGGGGGCAATTGAGGGTGGGTTTCAGATCACTTGTCATGTTAAGAGGCACCTAAGATTCCGATGGCACTGGCTGGTTAGGTGAATGAATATACTCATGAGTCTCCCCGCGTTCGCCCGACGGCTTGGCAGTTGAATGGAGACTCAAGGAAATGCACTGGCCGGCGAATGCTATTTAGTAATACCTCGCGACGTAGATCTTTCACCCGGGATGGGGGAGGGGGGAGGGGGAGGGGGGGGGGGGGGGAAGGGGGAAAAATAAATAAGAGGAAGGGTTTGCAAATTGGTTGAGGTCAGGGTTAGGGTCAAGGCCAGGGTTAAGATGATTATATGTGGAGGAATGGTTGAGGTCAGGCTTGAGGTCAGGGTCAGGTCTAAGGCAAGTTAGGGTTAGGGTTTAGGTTAAGGTTAGGTTTAGGTAAAGGTTACGTTTGAGGTTAGGGTAATGGTTAAGGTTAGGGTAAAGGTTAAGGTTCGGGTAAAGGTTAAGGTTGAGGTTAGGGTAAAGGTTAAGGTTAGGGTAAAGGTTAAGGTTAAGATTTGAATAAGGGATGAAGACCACATGGGTAAGGGTTAGGATAAGGGTTAGAGATAGGGATAGTGTTGAAAAGGTCCTCAGAACTTAATCTGTACAGACGTGGTTAAAGTAAAGGTAAGGGATTTAGGGTTAAAGGGTTAGGGTTAGAGGTAGGTATAGTGTTGAAGAGGTCCTCAGAACTTAATCTGTACAGACGTGGTTAAGGTAAAGGTTGAAGTAAGAGGTTGGGGTTAGGGTTAGGATTAGGGTCAAAGGTTTAGGGTTAAGGTTAGGGTAAAGGTTAAGGTTTAGAGTAAAGGTTAAGGTTAGGGTAAAGGTTAAGGTTAGGTTTAGGGTAAAGGTTAAGGTTAGGGTAAAGGTTAAGGTTAGGGTTAGGGTAAAGGTTAAGGTTAGGGTAAAGGTTAAGGTTAGGGTAAAGGTTAAGGTTAAGGTTAGGTTTAGGGTAAAGGTTAAGGTTAGAGTAAAGGTTAGGGTTAAGGTTAGGGTAAAGGTTAAGGTTAGGGTAAAGGTTAAGGTTAGGGTTAGGGTTAGGGTTAGAGGTTAGGATTAGGTAGTGTCGGGAGGTAGGAGGAGTTAGATTGAATGGTGAACATTTGTGCTAAATTGTTTGAAGTTGCTGCTTAGTTAATAGAGGGCTAGGTGCAACAGGACAGGAAGCAGAACTAGAAGAGGGGATGTGGCTACACCGAGAACTCTTCCTCACCCGGCTAGGCAAGTCTGCATACCTGCCCGTCACTCCATAAGGGGAGCGATGGGAGGTAGGGGGGGTTTAATTTCAAGTGGAAGGATAAACTGAAGGTAAGTTGAAGGTGAGTGTCTGTGTCTTAATGTAGTATTGTATTGATACTTAAATAATGTCCAGATAAAGAGTTATCGTTGAAGGTAAGTGACCATTTGTATTGATGTAACATCGTATTATTGTTTGAATAATGACTAATTTTCAGAAATTGATTTTCAAGGTAAGTGTAACATTGATCTTTTAATGAGGTCCAGTATTAATAATTTAAAAGTAACCCTGTTTCTTTTCAGACCTTCTAAAAGGAACAAGTCATCAGTAGTGGATCTCAAGATCATCGAGTGTTTCGCCCTTCACTAGACACTCTCACCTGAGGCGCCCTCCCAGGGTGTACTAGTCCAGGAAATACGTAACGTAACCAAAAGTCTGAAAGGGTCACTGAATAAAGTATTTGACGTCATTGTTCTAGTTTATTCAGGTGGAACTGTCTAAGTTATTGTTTTCTATTTTAGATTGTTTGAATTTGAAAATAAAGATTTAGTTGGAGTTGAATCGTTAAATATTGGGTCTTTTAAATAAAATGTTTTAAATTAAAACAAGATAAGTACGGTAAGCTAGCGTGAGTTTTAACAACGGTGTGCCCCTGAGGAGTTCAGGAATTATGGCCCCACTGTGTGGTGCCCACCCAAAGACCTCATGAAGAGGGGAGATCAGGACAGGCCTCGACAGAGCAATGCCCACCTGGTCCCCCCTTGGGGTGCCGATGCTAAAAGCTAGCCTGTTTTGAACCAGTCCTTGTGTTCCATACACCGCACAACCCCAAGACTGGTATTCCTGTGTAACCTATTTTAAGAAACCCTATTAAATTAGGGGTTTCCTATTTAAATGCATATGAATTAAATAACTTTGTTACAGTTTTACATTCAAATGCATATAAAATAGAGGCAATTGTTTTAAAAGCAACTCACCATAGAAGAAGCCTCAGCGGAGAGTGGCCTTTTGTGTCATAATTGACCTTGACCCCATCTCCGTGACAGCGGGCCTCCGTGATGGTCTGTGTAAAACCGGATTAAAAAATCTGTTAGGGTGTCTAAAACATTGTCAAAGGTGTCTAATTAGATACATATATTGTTGTGGAGTAATTGAATTGTTGTTTTGTTGGTTAAAAGTCAGTGTTTATTTTAGAAATTGACTTTTGGTGATGCTGCTGGGTAATTTGCGTCTAAAATGTGCGTAGTGGGCGTGGCCTAACCCGGAAGTGATTTTAAAGCGTTTTTCTGCCTAAATGAATGTATTTTTTGGATAAAATGTTGATTGGGGCTTGTTCTTGAGTGTATTAGGTGTGTGTGTACACACATATGCACCAATAAATGCGTGAGTATGCATATCCACACACACACGAACACACACACACGTTGTCAAGCAGGCCAGGGGAGAAGAGACATGAGGAAAGGAGGGGGGAAAAGGGGGTAAGAGGTTAACTATTTTAGAAGAGCGGTAGGCGGGTCAAATTAATAGAATGGGTATAAGGGTTAGAGAAGGTGAGATTAGACTGAAATATTATGAGAAAATTATCATAATTAGTAAATAAGGAAATATTTAATTACATTACAATTTTAAGAATTCTAAGATAATTAGACTTGACGAGAAGCGCCTGGATTTGCTAGAGGCCTTGTTCTCAAGCCCACCGAATCGTCTCCTCATCTTATGTTGGGGTATAATGGGGGATTGTACCTGAGAGGGGAGGTGCGGTTACACCAAGAACCCTCCTAATTCTAGGGAAGGGTCCAGGAACTGAGGAGGGGGTGTGGATACACCGAGAACTCACCCAGAGCCCGGTTGGCCAGGGGTCGCTGAGAGAGGGGATGTGGCTACACCGAGAACCCTCTCAACGAGGGGGGCAATTGAGGGTGGGTTTCAGATCACTTGTCATGTTAAGAGGCACCTAAGATTCCGATGGCACTGGCTGGTTAGGTGAATGAATATACTCATGAGTCTCCCCGCGTTCGCCCGACGGCTTGGCAGTTGAATGGAGACTCAAGGAAATGCACTGGCCGGCGAATGCTATTTAGTAATACCTCGCGACGTAGATCTTTCACCGGGGAGGGGGGGGGGGAGGGGGAGGGGGGGGAAAGGGGGAAAAAATAAATAAGAGGAAGGGTTTGCAAATTGGTTGAGGTCAGGGTTAGGGTCAAGGCCAGGGTTAAGATGATTATATGTGGAGGAATGGTTGAGGTCAGGCTTGAGGTCAGGGTCAGGTCCAAGGCAAGTTAGGGTTAGGGTTTAGGGTTAAGGTTAGGGTTTAGGTAAAAGGTTACGGTTGAGGTTAGGGTAATGGTTAAGGTTAGGGTAAAGGTTAAGGTTCGGGTAAAGGTTAAGGTTGAGGTTAGGGTAAAGGTTAAGGTTAGGGTAAAGGTTAAGGTTAAGATTTGAATAAGGGATGAAGACCACATGGGTAAGGGTTAGGATAAGGGTTAGAGATAGGGATAGTGTTGAAAAGGTCCTCAGAACTTAATCTGTACAGACGTGGTTAAAGTAAAGGTAAGGGATTTAGGGTTAAAGGGTTAGGGTTAGAGGTAGGTATAGTGTTGAAGAGGTCCTCAGAACTTAGGGTTAGGGTTAGGGTTAGGGTTAGGGTTAGGGTTAGGGTTAGGGTTAGGGTTAGGGTTAGGGTCAGGGGGAGGGTGGGGACCTCACTGTGTTTCCACAGCGAGGACCCCCATGTACTGTCCTCCTCCAACCTCCAGCCACTCACACTCATCTCTCGTTCAGGCCATCAGGGTCTTTAGCATCCAGCCTCGCGATCCACTGTCTCTCAGAGAATTTTCTCCGGCCAGTGGACCAGTATGGGTTACATTCGACCACCGACACCCGCAGGGCCTCCCACCCATGCAGCATGAAGTGCTGCACCAGCTTGGTGTCGGTGTTCTTCCCCTTCCGGATGTTGTGCTTATGTTGGGAAAAGCGGGTGGCAATAGTGTTGCCTGTTTCCCCAACATACAGTAGAGGACACACTCTGCAATAAATGAGGTAAATGCAATTCTTTGTCCTAATGTCACCTTTAGTTAGGGTTTGAAAGATTTCCTGGGTCTTGTTGTTTCGGAACCAATGTTTGTGTTTGAAGTATTGACCCATTCTAAACGTTTTGGGGGCTAGTGGTGGGATTTTAGCTTTAATTAGAATGTCTCTGAGGTTTTTATTCCTCCTATAGGCCGAAATGATGGTGTGATTTTGCAATGTGTCTGTATTTCCAATGTGTTTTTTGAAGTTGCATTTCACCTCATTCACCAGTTGCATCGTAGACGGTGAGTACGTGGTTATCAGAGGTAAGTTGGACGTGACCAGAATCGGCTTCACACTCAGAAATGACCTTCTGCACCTCCTCAAGAACGTCCTACCGTACCCCCTACTGGACAGTGCTGTGAACAGCAGTTGAACAGCCGTGAGGAAATCCTCCTCTCTCGTACATATTCTATGGAATCTCAAAAGTTGTGACTTGATAAGTCCAGCATATGTGTGTTTTGGGTGGAAGCTTGTTTTGAATAACAAAGCATGTGTATCAGTGGGTTTAAAGAAGACCTTGATGTCTAATCTATGTGTCTGTGGGAAAGAATCTCCCTTAAACGTAGTGGTATCCAGAAAGTCCACTGCAGTTAAGCTGTCTATTGACTTTATTTTGATGGATGAAGTATGGTTATGGAGGGTGGCCAGGAAGACAGTGAAGTCTTCCCTCGAATGCGTCCAGACCCCCCATATGTCATCGAGGAACCTATAATAGTGTAGGGGCTTCTTGGTGCACGCTTTAAGAGCAGAAGTCTCCCATTCTGCCATAAAGATGTTAGCGTATGCCGGAGCAAACTTTTTCCCCATGGCTGTTCCCTTGGTTTGTAGGAACCACTCCTCGTTGAACTGAAAGTCATTTCTGGTGAGGTTGATTTCCAACAGTTGTAAAAGCTCCTTCTGTGGCCTCCGTTTGTCCGGGTTCCTCTGAAAGACGTTTCTCACCGCCTCCATCCCCTCCTTAAGATCGATGTTAGTATATAGACTATCGATATCGATCGTGAAGAGGATGGACTCTACCGGGATGCTAAGCCCTTTGACCAGGTCTACAAAATGATATGTATCTTTGATATAACTGGCGTGGATCGTGGATAACGGACCGAGGAAAAAATCGATGTATTCGGCTGTGTGATACGTCTCACTGCTGCAATCAGATACTATGGGCCTGCCTGGAGGGATTTCATATGGTTTACTCCATTTAGCTGGTTCCTTGTGGATTTTGGGTAACATGTAAAAGAGCCTAGCTCTGGGGACTGAATTGCCCATTAGATAAGCCTTCTGTTTAGCATTAACGAATTTTTTGACGTATAGTGATTCTATAATCTTGTGTACTGAAGGCACTGTGTCCAAATAGATGGGTTTGCTAAGCTTAGTGTAATAGTTATTATCATTTAGCTGTCTATAGCCCTCCCACAGATACTGTTCTCGATCCATCACCACGATCGCACTGCCTTTATCAGCTGGCTTTATGATCAAATCTTTATTGTCTCTCAGCTGCTTTAGCGCTTCCTTCTCCCCTTTAGTGATATTTGAAGGCACAATGTGTGCTCTAAAGTTTTTATTAAAAGTGCGTATATCCGCCTTGATTAGGTTTTTGATTTCCCCCGGCATGTGTGCCAGCGGAGGAGTCCAAGTGGACTTATAAATAAAGGGTGTGTGTTCTTTTTCAGGGGCGTGCTCATAATGTGTTGCTATTTTTAGTTTACGGTGGTATTGCTGCAGGTCGAACTGCGCCTGCTCTTGAATGTCCCTGTTGGTGGAGACCGTAGGAATAAAATTTAGGCCTTTGATTAATATTTTGGTCTGGTCCGTTGTTAATATAAACTTTTTTGTTAAATTAATGATCATTTTCGACCCCGCCTGTGATAGGTTCGCGGGGCCATCTAATTTAAATGCCGGATCCAGTGGTCCATAATTTTGGCCGCCAGACATTGGACCAGTGCAGGTTGTCTGTAGCCGTCACAAATTCAGATTCATCGAGCATGGGCAAGCCCTCGTCCATAGAAATAATGAAAGTGTTAAGCTGTGTAAGCCTTAGCTTCTCCCTTGTAGGGAGAGCTCGTGAAAAGTTCACCTCGGATGAAGATCTCCGCTTTGGGAATTTCTGTCTGGCCGTCGACAGCATGTCGAGCAGTTGCCCCGTGGGTTCCTCGCTGGACTTCTGGGTCCTGTCGTTAAAACCAAACGACAGGATCACCTTACTCACCCCCTGGGTGACCTGGATCTTTTGCAAGATGTCCTCTGCCTGTTGGAATGTGGGTCCCGCGAACGGGTCCAGCTGCAGGTTCTGGACTTTATGGGCCGGGAGTCTGCTGATATTTGAATCACCAATGATCAGCCACTGCCTGGTAACGTCCAGGTGCAGGTCCCTGGGCTGTCCGATGGTGTTCTCGTGTCTCCTGGGGAGGAAGGGGCCTGTATTTGTGGGGGAGAGATGTGGCATCAACACAGAACTGTGTACATTGCTCTGGATCCTCTCCCCGTGGAATCCCACTTTCTTCGGGGCCCTGTTGAACTCATTAATGTTGAGTAGAGGGTCCCTCCTGTTACCCTTCGGCCTTGCTTCCTCCAACCACGAGGTAAGTTCTCCTGAGAAACTCCCATGATTCTGCTGGAGAGGGTCTGTGCACACTTGTTGCTGCGCGTGACTCTCTGGGGCAGTGGTGTGTGAGTGGGTGGGACCACCGGGTTCAGGGGTGGTGGTGGTGGTGTGGACACATTGTCTCTGGGAAACCGTGTGGGGGTGGTTTGTATTACCGGGTTCCTGAGCTGGGTGGGGGGAGGGGGGGGGGGGGGGGGAGGAGGAGGAGGAGAAGGAGAAAGGGACCTGGGCGGCTGTGTTTCCACTTCAGGCTCCTCCAGGTTGATTAGGGATGTATTAGACTTACCCGTGTTGGCTCTGCAGGGGAGTGACTGGGGGATGACTCCGGAGTGAGATGGCCCTCTACCACCATCTCCTCATCCTCAGCATCAGACTCCTGTTCCGGGTCCTGGAGGTCGGGAACCTCGTCCTCCCTCTGTTGTCCATCCACCACGGCTGACGTGCTCACTGTGTGCATGGAGACCTCAGCTGGGACTCTGGAGGAGGGATGAATCTGGGACGAGTCATCTGTGGAGTCATCTGCAGGACCGCCGAAGAAGCCGTGGCTGCTGAGGGAGAGAAGGAGGAGGAGGACGAAGGAGAACGGGGACCGGAGGCCTCAGCTGGGATGGGGCCCGCCTCCCTCCGCACTGTGACCGCGCTGGAGGGTTTTCCAGTCTGATGCGGTCCTCAATAAGTTTCTCCACCTTTGGAATGGTCTCTGTCAACAGTCTCTTGCCAATGTTCCTTCTGGCCCAGTTGGCCGCCACCTCAAACGGAGCTCTCCACTCTTCGTGTGGGAACGCTAATAGCGTTGTGGTCTCATATTCAATTACATCCTCATAATGTATTTGGAGGGTATTAATAGTGTTTTTGACCCAAACCTGGGCATTCTGGGCTAAAATTCCCTGTGTATAATCATCAGGGACCGCCGGTTTTATAAATGTTTCCAGCTGGAGACCCATTTTTTGAATTGTGACAGGTGGTCTACTTCCCGTGACGTTGGCGTAGTGGTGGCTGGTCTTGATAATCCTGTAGCAGACACGGCACTTCTGTCTGAAGTCCGGGTCCTCAGACACGCCCTCCTCCGTCACCGCTGTCCGCCGACGTTCATCTGATCGTGCGCCGCGTTCAGGGTCCCTCGGTCTTTCCGCCGCTGTTCTGTCACTCCTGTTGTTGTCTGGTCCGGCGGTGGGTTCACGGTGCCTAGGAAATTCCGGATGTCGACGATCTCCGCTCCTCTCCGGTGGATGCCGCGGCCTAAATCTGTCTGCCTCCCTCCCGTAGCGTCGCTCGTCATCGTATTCACGCCGCTCTCTGTTGCTATCAGGCCGGGTCGATGGGCTCCGTCCGCGTCGTGGAGGGGATCGCTGTGTCGGAGAAGCGCGTCGCCGAGGGGAGCGCTGTGTCGGAGAAGCGCTTCGCCGAGGGGAGCGCTGTGCTGGCGAGGCGCGCCGCCGAGGGGAGCGCCGTGGCGGCGAAACGCGTCCACGTCGTCGGTCGCGGGACCAACTCGTGTTATAAACGGGCCGAGGAGGCTGGTCATGCCTCTTATAACGGTCATCTTTATCGTAGCCGTCTCTCGTGGCCTCCGCGTAGGTCTTGTGGTAATTAAAGGCCGGCTTATAATAGCGCTGCGCGTGCGCTACGCGCTCGTCACGGCCTCTTATTCCACGGTTCTTATTATAGCTGTGTTCATTACGGTCGTATGATCTGGACCTCCTCCGGTTCGAAGTGTCCTTTCTGGTACTACGTACCGGGCTTGTCTGGTCCCGCTGTCCACCGCGTCCCCGTCGGACCGTGGTCCAAGAGTCGTTCCAGTAGCCTTTGTTCTTGTCTCGTGGTCGCATCTTTGTGCTAGGTAGCTGCTAAGCTAAATGACTGGTCCTGATACTTTCTTGTAAAAAAACTTTTTTTATTTTAACCAATAAAATAAAACAAAAATACCTCAATATCGCGAACGTTTTCGGTTCTAATTTGAACCTTCTTCAGGCGAAATAAAATAATCCAATATAAATCTTGTTAACACTGAGTTCTGGTGCGACCTCTCCGTGAATGTCAGTGTAATAAAGGAGGAGTTACACAGTAACCAGTCGCTAATAAAGACAGGCGCTCGAACACAGCATCCTGTTGTTCACAAAAGTCATCAAGCATTGTGGGTAATGGAGTTCTATGCATTACAATACATATCGATCACCATTCCAGACCAATCTGTGTCTGTGTGTATGTAAAAATGAACATATATACACTTTTCACAGTATTAAACAGAACATATACAAGGAACATTGTTATTGCATCTTAATACACTTATTTAAAGCTTGATAAACACGTTGTATACAAACAAACAATGTACATCAGGTTATATAATAACATTATTAATACAAATTATTATCTTTATTATCATCATTATTATCACCATTATCACCATTCACATTGTTATTATTATTAATAATAATAAGTACCTAACTCGGATGGGTTAGGGACATCAGAAAAAACCTTAAGTTTAGGCGTAGAACCCCAACTGGTTAGGTTTAGGGCATCCGATGGGTTAGGAACATAAGGAAACATATTAAGTTTAGGCGTAGAACCCCCACTGGTTAGGTTTAGGGCATCAGATGGGTTAGGAACATAAGGAAACATATTTAGTTTAGGCGTAGAACCCCCACTGGTTAGGTTTAGGGCATCCGATGGGTTAGGAACATAAGGAAACATATTAATTTTAGCGTAGAACCCCCACTGGTTAGGTTTAGGGCCTCAGATGGGTTAGGAACATAAGAACACACTTTAAATTTAGGCGTAGAACCCCCGCTGGTTAAGTTTAGGGCTTCAGATGGGTTAGGAACATAAGAACACACCTTAAATTTAGGCGTAGAACCCCAACTAGTTGGGTTTAGGGCACCAGATGGGTTAGGAACATAAGGAAACATATTAATTTTAGCGTAGAACCCCCACTGGTTAGGTTTAGGGCATCAGATGGGTTAGGAACATAAGAACACACCTTAAATTTAGGCGAGAACCCCCGCTGGTTAAGTTTAGGGCTTCAGATGGGTTAGGAACATAAGAACACACCTTAAATTTAGGCGTAGAACCCCAACTAGTTGGGTTTAGGGCACCAGATGGGTTAGGAACATAAGAACACACCTTAAATTTAGGCATAGAACCCCAACTAGTTAGGTTTAGGGCCTCAGATGGCTTAGGAATATCAGAAAACACCTTAAGTTTAGGCGTAGGCCCTCAAATGGTTCTGTAATCATTGTGTACTACACAAGTACCCGCCTCAGATGAGTTAAGGACCAAAGACCACTAGTTAAGTTTAAGTCCGAATGTTGTTGCTGAGGTTTTTTAGAGAGCACTTACCTTGTCGAGTGTGTCAGAACACTCTTTGAACTAAGGTTATGTGCAGTGCTATGATCATGTTGATGACCCTAAGAGAAACAAGAAGTGAGCGACCAGAAGAAGGAGGGGCACGGACTGGTTAGGGTCAGGGGGAGGGTGGGGACCTCACTGTGTTTCCACAGCGAGGACCCCCATGTACTGTCCTCTTCCAACCTCCAGCCACTCACACTCATCTCTCGTTCAGGCCATCAGGGTCTTTAGCATCCAGCCTCGCGATCCACTGTCTCTCAGAGAATTTTCTCCGGCCAGTGGACCAGTATGGGTTACATTCGACCACCGACACCGCAGGGCCCTCCCACCCATGCAGCATGAAGTGCTGCACCAGCTTGGTGTCGGTGTTCTTCCCCCTCCGGATGTTGTGCTTATGTTGGGAAAAGCGGGTGGCTATAGTGTTGCCTGTTTCCCCAACATACAGTAGAGGACACACTCTGCAATAAATGAGGTAAATGCAATTCTTTGTCCTAATGTCACCTTTAGTTAGGGTTTGAAAGATTTCCTGGGTCTTGTTGTTTCGAACCAATGTTTGTGTTTGAAGTATTGACCCATTCTAAACGTTTTGGGGCTAGTGGTGGGATTTTAGCTTTAATTAGAATGTCTCTGAGGTTTTTATTCCTCCTATAGGCCGAAATGATGGTGTGATTTTTGCAATGTGTCTGTATTTCCAATGTGTTTTTGAAGTTGCATTTCACCTCATTCACCAGTTGCATCGTGTAGACGGTGAGTACGTGGTTATCAGAGGTAAGTTGGACGTGACCAGAATCGGCTTCACACTCAGAAATGACCTTCTGCACCTCCTCAAGAACGTCCTACTGCATTCCCCTACTGGACAGTGCTGTGAACAGCAGTTGAACAGCCGTGAGGAAATCCTCCTCGTACATATTCTATGGAATCTCAAAAGTTGTGACTTGATAAGTCCAGCATATGTGTGTTTTGGGTGGAAGCTTGTTTTGAATAACAAAGCATGTGTATCAGTGGGTTTAAAGAAGACCTTGATGTCTAATCTATGTGTCTGTGGGAAAGAATCTCCTTAAACGTAGTGGTATCCAGAAAGTCCACTGCAGTTAAGCTGTCTATTGACTTTATTTTGATGGATGAAGTATGGTTATGGAGGGTGGCCAGGAAGACAGTGAAGTCTTCCCTCGAATGCGTCCAGACCCCCCATATGTCATCGAGGAACCTATAATAGTGTAGGGGCTCCTTGGTGCACGCTTTAAGAGCAGAAGTCTCCCATTCTGCCATAAAGATGTTAGCGTATGCCGGAGCAAACTTTTTCCCCATGGCTGTTCCCTTGGTTTGTAGGAACCACTCGTTGAACTGAAAGTCATTTCTGGTGAGGTTGATTTCCAACAGTTGTAAAAGCTCCTTCTGTGGCCTCCGTTTGTCCGGGTTCCTCTGAAAGACGTTTCACCGCCTCCATCCCTCCTTAAGATCGATGTTAGTATATAGACTATCGATATCGATCGTGAAGAGGATGGACTCTACTGGGATGCTAAGCCCTTTGACCAGGTCTACAAAATGATATGTATCTTTGATATAACTGGCGTGGATCGTGGATAACGGACCGAGGAAAAAATCGATGTATTCGGCTGTGTGATACGTCTCACTGCTGCAATCAGATACTATGGGCCTGCCTGGAGGGATTTCATATGGTTTACTCCATTTAGCTGGTTCCTTGTGGATTTTGGGTAACATGTAAAAGAGCCTAGCTCTGGGGACTGAATTGCCCATTAGATAAGCCTTCTGTTTAGCATTAACGAATTTTTTGACGTATAGTGATTCTATAATCTTGTGTACTGAAGGCACTGTGTCCAAATAGATGGGTTTGCTAAGCTTAGTGTAATAGTTATTATCATTTAGCTGTCTATAGCCCTCCCACAGATACTGTTCTCGATCCATCACCACGATCGCACTGCCTTTATCAGCTGGCTTTATGATCAAATCTTTATTGTCTCTCAGCTGCTTTAGCTTCCTTCTCCCCTTTAGTGATATTTGAAGGCACAATGTGTGCTCTAAAGTTTTATTAAAAGTGCGTATATCCGCCTTGATTAGGTTTTTGATTTCCCCCGGCATGTGTGCCAGCGGAGGAGTCCAAGTGGACTTATAAATAAAGGGTGTGTGTTCTTTTTCAGGGGCGTGCTCATAATGTGTTGCTATTTTTAGTTTACGGTGGTATTGCTGCAGGTCGAACTGCGCCTGCTCTTGAATGTCCCTGTTGGTGGAGACCGTAGGAATAAAATTTAGGCCTTTGATTAATATTTTGGTCTGGTCCGTTGTTAATATAAACTTTTTTGTTAAATTAATGATCATTTTCGACCCCGCCTGTGATAGGTTCGCGGGGCCATCTAATTTAAATGCCGGATCCAGTGGTCCATAATTTTGGCCGCCGTATTACTGGACCAGTGCAGGTTGTCTGTAGCCGTCACAAATTCAGATTCATCGAGCATGGGCAAGCCCTCGTCCATAGAAATAATGAAAGTGTTAAGCTGTGTAAGCCTTAGCTTCTCCCTTGTAGGGAGAGCTCGTGAAAAGTTCACCTGCGGGATGAAGATCTCCGCCTTGGGGAATTTCTGTCTGGCCGTCGACAGCATGTCGAGCAGTTGCCCCGTGGGTTCCTCGCTGGACTTCTGGGTCCTGTCGTTAAAACCAAACGACAGGATCACCTTACTCACCCCCTGGGTGACCTGGATCTTTTGCAAGATGTCCTCTGCCTGTTGGAATGTGGCTCCCGGGAACGAGTCCAGCTGCAGGTTCTGGACTTTATGGGCCGGGAGTCTGCTGATATTTGAATCACCAATGATCAGCCACTGCCTGGTAACGTCCAGGTGCAGGTCCCTGGGCTGTCCGATGGTGTTCTCGTGTCTCCTGGGGAGGAAGGGGCCTGTATTTGTGGGGGAGAGATGTGGCATCAACACAGAACTATGTACATTGCTCTGGATCCTCTCCCCGTGGAATCCCACTTTCTTCGGGGCCCTGTTGAACTCCTTAATGTTGAGTAGAGGGTCCCTCCTGTTACCCTTCGGCCTTGCTTCCTCCAACCACGAGGTAAGTTCTCCCTGAGAAACTCCCATGATTCTGCTGGAGAGGGTCTGTGCACACTTGTTGCTGCGCGTGACTCTCTGGGGCAGTGGTGTGTGAGTGGGTGGGACCACCGGGTTCAGGGGTGGTGGTGGTGGTGTGGACACATTGTCTCTGGGAAACCGTGTGGGGGTGGTTTGTATTACCGGGTTCCTGAGCTGGGTGGGGGGGGGGGGGGAGGAGGAGGAGAAGGAGAAAGGGACCTGGGGGGCTGTGTTTCCACTTCAGGCTCCTCCAGGTAGATAAGGGATGTATTAGACTTTACCCGTGTTGGCTCTGCAGGGGAGTGACTGGGGGATGACTCCGGAGTGAGAAGGCTCTCTTCCACCATCTCCTCATCCTCAGCATCAGACTCCTGTTCCGGGTCCTGGAGGTCGGGAACCTCGTCCTCCCTCTGTTGTCCATGCACCACGGCTGACGTGCTCACTGTGTGCATGGAGACCCTCAGCTGGGACTCTGGAGGAGGGATGAATCTGGGACGAGTCATCTGTGGAGTCATCTGCAGGACCGCCGAAGAAGCCCGTGGCTGCTGAGGGAGAGAAGGAGGAGGAGGACGAAGGAGAACCGGGGGACCGGAGGCCTCAGCTGGGATGGGGGCCCGCTCCGACCTCCGCACTGTGACCGCGGCTGGAGGGTTTTCCAGTCTGATGCGGTCCTCAATAAGTTTCTCCACCTTTGGAATGGTCTCTGTCAACAGTCTCTTGCCAATGTTCCTTCTGGCCCAGTTGGCCGCCACCTCAAACGGAGCTCTCCACTCTTCGTATGGGAACGCTAATAGCGTTGTGGTCTCATATTCAATTACATCCTCATAATGTATTTGGAGGGTATTAATAGTGTTTTTGACCCAAACCTGGGCATTCTGGGCTAAAATTCCCTGTGTATAATCATCAGGGACCGCCGGTTTTATAAATGTTTCCAGCTGGAGACCCATTTTTTGAATTGTGACAGGTGGTCTACTTCCCGTGACGTTGGCGTAGTGGTGGCTGGTCTTGATAATCCTGTAGCAGACACGGCACTTCTGTCTGAAGTCCGGGTCCTCAGACACGCCCTCCTCCGTCACCGCTGTCCGCCGACGTTCATCTGATCGTGCGCCGCGTTCAGGGTCCCTCGGTCTTTCCGCCGCTGTTCTGTCACTCCTGTTGTTGTCTGGTCCGGCGGTGGGTTCACGGTGCCTAGGAAATTCCGGATGTCGACGATCTCCGCTCCTCTCCGGTGGATGCCGCGGCCTAAATCTGTCTGCCTCCCTCCCGTAGCGTCGCTCGTCATCGTATTCACGCCGCTCTCTGTTGCTATCAGGCCGGGTCGATGGGCTCCGTCCGCGTCGTGGAGGGGATCGCTGTGTCGGAGAAGCGCGTCGCCGAGGGGAGCGCTGTGTCGGAGAAGCGCTTCGCCGAGGGGAGCGCTGTGCTGGCGAGGCGCGCCGCCGAGGGGAGCGCCGTGGCGGCGAAACGCGTCCACGTCGTCGGTCGCGGGACCAACTCGTGTTATAAACGGGCCGAGGAGGCTGGTCATGCCTCTTATAACGGTCATCTTTATCGTAGCCGTCTCTCGTGGCCTCCGCGTAGGTCTTGTGGTAATTAAAGGCCGGCTTATAATAGCGCTGAGGCGCGTGCGCTACGCGCTCGTCACGGCCTCTTATTCCACGGTTCTTATTATAGCTGTGTTCATTACGGTCGTATGATCTGGACCTCCTCCGGTTCGAAGTGTCCTTTCTGGTACTACGTACCGGGCTTGTCTGGTCCCGCTGTCCACCGCGTCCCCGTCGGACCGTGGTCCAAGAGTCGTTCCAGTAGCCTTTGTTCTTGTCTCGTGGTCGCATCTTTGTGCTAGGTAGCTGCTAAGCTAAATGACTGGTCCTGATACTTTCTTGTAAAAAAACTTTTTTTATTTTAACCAATAAAATAAAACAAAAATACCTCAATATCGCGAACGTTTTCGGTTCTAATTTGAACCTTCTTCAGGCGAAATAAAATAATCCAATATAAATCTTGTTAACACTGAGTTCTGGTGCGACCTCTCCGTGAATGTCAGTGTAATAAAGGAGGAGTTACACAGTAACCAGTCGCTAATAAAGACAGGCGCTCGAACACAGCATCCTGTTGTTCACAAAAGTCATCAAGCATTGTGGGTAATGGAGTTCTATGCATTACAATACATATCGATCACCATTCCAGACCAATCTGTGTCTGTGTGTATGTAAAAATGAACATATATACACTTTTCACAGTATTAAACAGAACATATACAAGGAACATTGTTATTGCATCTTAATACACTTATTTACAGCTTGATAAACACGTTGTATACAAACAAACAATGTACATCAGGTTATATAATAACATTATTAATACAAATTATTATCTTTATTATCATCATTATTATCACCATTATCACCATTCACATTGTTATTATTATTAATAATAATAAGTACCTAACTCGGATGGGTTAGGGACATCAGAAAAAACCTTAAGTTTAGGCGTAGAACCCCAACTGGTTAGGTTTAGGGCATCCGATGGGTTAGGAACATAAGGAAACATATTAAGTTTAGGCGTAGAACCCCCACTGGTTAGGTTTAGGGCATCAGATGGGTTAGGAACATAAGGAAACATATTTAGTTTAGGCGTAGAACCCCCACTGGTTAGGTTTAGGGCATCCGATGGGTTAGGAACATAAGGAAACATATTAATTTTAGCGTAGAACCCCCACTGGTTAGGTTTAGGGCCTCAGATGGGTTAGGAACATAAGAACACACTTTAAATTTAGGCGTAGAACCCCCGCTGGTTAAGTTTAGGGCTTCAGATGGGTTAGGAACATAAGAACACACCTTAAATTTAGGCGTAGAACCCCAACTAGTTGGGTTTAGGGCACCAGATGGGTTAGGAACATAAGGAAACATATTAATTTTAGCGTAGAACCCCCACTGGTTAGGTTTAGGGCATCAGATGGGTTAGGAACATAAGAACACACCTTAAATTTAGGCGTAGAACCCCCGCTGGTTAAGTTTAGGGCTTCAGATGGGTTAGGAACATAAGAACACACCTTAAATTTAGGCGTAGAACCCCAACTAGTTGGGTTTAGGGCACCAGATGGGTTAGGAACATAAGAACACACCTTAAATTTAGGCATAGAACCCCAACTAGTTAGGTTTAGGGCCTCAGATGGCTTAGGAATATCAGAAAACACCTTAAGTTTAGGCGTAGGCCCTCAAATGGTTCTGTAATCATTGTGTACTACACAAGTACCCGCCTCAGATGAGTTAAGGACCAAAGACCACTAGTTAAGTTTAAGTCCGAATGTTGTTGCTGAGGTTTTTTAGAGAGCACTTACCTTGTCGAGTGTGTCAGAACACTCTTTGAACTAAGGTTATGTGCAGTGCTATGATCATGTTGATGACCCTAAGAGAAACAAGAAGTGAGCGACCAGAAGAAGGAGGGGCACGGACTGGTTAGGGTCAGGGGGAGGGTGGGGACCTCACTGTGTTTCCACAGCGAGGACCCCCATGTACTGTCCTCTTCCAACCTCCAGCCACTCACACTCATCTCTCGTTCAGGCCATCAGGGTCTTTAGCATCCAGCCTCGCGATCCACTGTCTCTCAGAGAATTTTCTCCGGCCAGTGGACCAGTATGGGTTACATTCGACCACCGACACCCGCAGGGCCTCCCACCCATGCAGCATGAAGTGCTGCACCAGCTTGGTGTCGGTGTTCTTCCCCTTCCGGATGTTGTGCTTATGTTGGGAAAAGCGGGTGGCAATAGTGTTGCCTGTTTCCCCAACATACAGTAGAGGACACACTCTGCAATAAATGAGGTAAATGCAATTCTTTGTCCTAATGTCACCTTTAGTTAGGGTTTGAAAGATTTCCTGGGTCTTGTTGTTTCGGAACCAATGTTTGTGTTTGAAGTATTGACCCATTCTAAACGTTTTGGGGGCTAGTGGTGGGATTTTAGCTTTAATTAGAATGTCTCTGAGGTTTTTATTCCTCCTATAGGCCGAAATGATGGTGTGATTTTGCAATGTGTCTGTATTTCCAATGTGTTTTTTGAAGTTGCATTTCACCTCATTCACCAGTTGCATCGTAGACGGTGAGTACGTGGTTATCAGAGGTAAGTTGGACGTGACCAGAATCGGCTTCACACTCAGAAATGACCTTCTGCACCTCCTCAAGAACGTCCTACCGTACCCCCTACTGGACAGTGCTGTGAACAGCAGTTGAACAGCCGTGAGGAAATCCTCCTCTCTCGTACATATTCTATGGAATCTCAAAAGTTGTGACTTGATAAGTCCAGCATATGTGTGTTTTGGGTGGAAGCTTGTTTTGAATAACAAAGCATGTGTATCAGTGGGTTTAAAGAAGACCTTGATGTCTAATCTATGTGTCTGTGGGAAAGAATCTCCCTTAAACGTAGTGGTATCCAGAAAGTCCACTGCAGTTAAGCTGTCTATTGACTTTATTTTGATGGATGAAGTATGGTTATGGAGGGTGGCCAGGAAGACAGTGAAGTCTTCCCTCGAATGCGTCCAGACCCCCCATATGTCATCGAGGAACCTATAATAGTGTAGGGGCTTCTTGGTGCACGCTTTAAGAGCAGAAGTCTCCCATTCTGCCATAAAGATGTTAGCGTATGCCGGAGCAAACTTTTTCCCCATGGCTGTTCCCTTGGTTTGTAGGAACCACTCCTCGTTGAACTGAAAGTCATTTCTGGTGAGGTTGATTTCCAACAGTTGTAAAAGCTCCTTCTGTGGCCTCCGTTTGTCCGGGTTCCTCTGAAAGACGTTTCTCACCGCCTCCATCCCCTCCTTAAGATCGATGTTAGTATATAGACTATCGATATCGATCGTGAAGAGGATGGACTCTACCGGGATGCTAAGCCCTTTGACCAGGTCTACAAAATGATATGTATCTTTGATATAACTGGCGTGGATCGTGGATAACGGACCGAGGAAAAAATCGATGTATTCGGCTGTGTGATACGTCTCACTGCTGCAATCAGATACTATGGGCCTGCCTGGAGGGATTTCATATGGTTTACTCCATTTAGCTGGTTCCTTGTGGATTTTGGGTAACATGTAAAAGAGCCTAGCTCTGGGGACTGAATTGCCCATTAGATAAGCCTTCTGTTTAGCATTAACGAATTTTTTGACGTATAGTGATTCTATAATCTTGTGTACTGAAGGCACTGTGTCCAAATAGATGGGTTTGCTAAGCTTAGTGTAATAGTTATTATCATTTAGCTGTCTATAGCCCTCCCACAGATACTGTTCTCGATCCATCACCACGATCGCACTGCCTTTATCAGCTGGCTTTATGATCAAATCTTTATTGTCTCTCAGCTGCTTTAGCGCTTCCTTCTCCCCTTTAGTGATATTTGAAGGCACAATGTGTGCTCTAAAGTTTTTATTAAAAGTGCGTATATCCGCCTTGATTAGGTTTTTGATTTCCCCCGGCATGTGTGCCAGCGGAGGAGTCCAAGTGGACTTATAAATAAAGGGTGTGTGTTCTTTTTCAGGGGCGTGCTCATAATGTGTTGCTATTTTTAGTTTACGGTGGTATTGCTGCAGGTCGAACTGCGCCTGCTCTTGAATGTCCCTGTTGGTGGAGACCGTAGGAATAAAATTTAGGCCTTTGATTAATATTTTGGTCTGGTCCGTTGTTAATATAAACTTTTTTGTTAAATTAATGATCATTTTCGACCCCGCCTGTGATAGGTTCGCGGGGCCATCTAATTTAAATGCCGGATCCAGTGGTCCATAATTTTGGCCGCCGTATTACTGGACCAGTGCAGGTTGTCTGTAGCCGTCACAAATTCAGATTCATCGAGCATGGGCAAGCCCTCGTCCATAGAAATAATGAAAGTGTTAAGCTGTGTAAGCCTTAGCTTCTCCCTTGTAGGGAGAGCTCGTGAAAAGTTCACCTGCGGGATGAAGATCTCCGCCTTGGGGAATTTCTGTCTGGCCGTCGACAGCATGTCGAGCAGTTGCCCCGTGGGTTCCTCGCTGGACTTCTGGGTCCTGTCGTTAAAACCAAACGACAGGATCACCTTACTCACCCCCTGGGTGACCTGGATCTTTTGCAAGATGTCCTCTGCCTGTTGGAATGTCGCTCCTGGAACGAGTCCAGCTGCAGGTTCTGGACTTTATGGGCCGGGAGTCTGCTGATATTTGAATCACCAATGATCAGCCACTGCCTGGTAACGTCCAGGTGCAGGTCCCTGGGCTGTCCGATGGTGTTCTCGTGTCTCCTGGGGAGGAAGGGGCCTGTATTTGTGGGGGAGAGATGTGGCATCAACACAGAACTATGTACATTGCTCTGGATCCTCTCCCGTGGAATCCCACTTTCTGGGGCCCTGTTGAACTCCTTAATGTTGAGTAGAGGGTCCCTCCTGTTACCCTTCGGCCTTGCTTCCTCCAACCACGAGGTAAGTTCTCCTGAGAAACTCCCATGATTCTGCTGGAGAGGGTGTGTGGAGACTTGGTGCTGCGCGAGACTCTCTGGGGCAGTGGTGTGTGGGTGGGAGGGACGACCGCGTTCAGGGCGGGTGGTGGTGGTGTGGACACATTGTCTCTGGGAAACCGTGTGGGGGTGGTTTGTATTACCGGGTTCCTGAGCTGGGTGGGGGGAGGGGGGGGGGGGGAGGAGGAGGAGAAGGAGAAAGGGACCTGGGGGGCTGTGTTTCCACTTCAGGCTCCTCCAGGTAGATAAGGGATGTATTAGACTTTACCCGTGTTGGCTCTGCAGGGGAGTGACTGGGGGATGACTCCGGAGTGAGAAGGCTCTCTTCCACCATCTCCTCATCCTCAGCATCAGACTCCTGTTCCGGGTCCTGGAGGTCGGGAACCTCGTCCTCCCTCTGTTGTCCATGCACCACGGCTGACGTGCTCACTGTGTGCATGGAGACCCTCAGCTGGGACTCTGGAGGAGGGATGAATCTGGGACGAGTCATCTGTGGAGTCATCTGCAGGACCGCCGAAGAAGCCCGTGGCTGCTGAGGGAGAGAAGGAGGAGGAGGACGAAGGAGAACCGGGGGACCGGAGGCCTCAGCTGGGATGGGGGCCCGCTCCGACCTCCGCACTGTGACCGCGGCTGGAGGGTTTTCCAGTCTGATGCGGTCCTCAATAAGTTTCTCCACCTTTGGAATGGTCTCTGTCAACAGTCTCTTGCCAATGTTCCTTCTGGCCCAGTTGGCCGCCACCTCAAACGGAGCTCTCCACTCTTCGTATGGGAACGCTAATAGCGTTGTGGTCTCATATTCAATTACATCCTCATAATGTATTTGGAGGGTATTAATAGTGTTTTTGACCCAAACCTGGGCATTCTGGGCTAAAATTCCCTGTGTATAATCATCAGGGACCGCCGGTTTTATAAATGTTTCCAGCTGGAGACCCATTTTTTGAATTGTGACAGGTGGTCTACTTCCCGTGACGTTGGCGTAGTGGTGGCTGGTCTTGATAATCCTGTAGCAGACACGGCACTTCTGTCTGAAGTCCGGGTCCTCAGACACGCCCTCCTCCGTCACCGCTGTCCGCCGACGTTCATCTGATCGTGCGCCGCGTTCAGGGTCCCCGGTCTTTCCGCCGCTGTTCTGTCACTCCTGTTGTTGTCTGGTCCGCGGTGGGTTCACGGTGCCTAGGAAATTCCGGATGTCGACGATCTCCGCCTCTCCGTGGATGCCGCGCCTAAATCTGTCTGCCTCTCCCCGTAGCGCCGCCGTCATCGATTCACGCCGCCTCTGTTGCTATCAGGCCGGGTCGG
>JAYMGU010000281.1:0-17114 GCA_036178185.1 Liparis tanakae
GATAGAACAGATTCACAGGCACAGTCTCACACTCAATACTGGTATGACACATTGTCAAGGATTTTGTTGTTACAACTAATTATATAAGAAATACTGAGCAAAAACTGTCAGATCTTATTACGCTAATATCTCTGCAGCGATGTGAAAAAGACAAATCGTGTTATGGTGTGAGGTGTGAAGGACCCAAAGGCAGCAGGAGTTTCTCAAAAGACAAGGTTCATTTCCAGGTCAGGAACAAAAACAATCCGACAACGAGGAAACAGAAAGAACAGATTAAATACACTGCGGGACAGACACAGGTGGAGAGACGGTTGGAGAGACAGGTGGAGACAATCAGGATAGAAACAGACAAGCACAGGGAAGGAAGAGCAGGGAAACAGAGGAAACAAGACAGGGACTTCAAAATAAAACAGAAAACACTCAGATCCTAACAAGAAGGGGATTAAGAAAAACTAAATGCACAGGATCAAAAGGAGGAAATGCATGTAAAGGATCAAAGAAATATTCTAATTTAGAAAACCTTGCGTATCTCTCATCTTCTAATATCATCTACTATTAATAGACAACTATGTTTTTAAAGAATATTGCTAAGAAGGCAAACGTGATTCAATGGCCAGTTTAACGCCACTCCTTGAGAAGTAACTCCTAAAATGACGGGGACGATTCTTGAAGACGGACCACATCATTCTTTTATCTGTTTGACAGTCCTTTGTCTAGTTTTTGTCAGTTATTTCTATGATTCATCATATTGTAACGTCCACAGTAACCACTCGCAGACGTTGGTTGCAATAGCCCCCGTCTGAATGATAATGTTATAGCTAACACTTTTTCCAATATTGTAAATGTGGAATTGTGTCTTTAACTGAATGTTTGCTGATATTGTAAGCTTTTAAATTTCAAGCTTTGCTCCATAGGAAACCAGTCATTATTTATTCCATAAAAATAGTAATCATTTGATAATGTGGAAAGATACAAGATATGTTTGTGTTACACCCATTAAATTTAAATATTTTCATTTGTGTAATTGATTTAATTGAATGTATCAAACCATATTTAAATGTGTCACCTCTCAGCAGGGCTTGAATCGTTTTTTGTGCTGTAACTGAAAACATATAACAGTTATTGGAGCAAAACCCCTGTAAAGTAATGCAAATTAATAGTTAATAGTAAAAGAAAAAAAAAATTAAAACGTAATTAAAAGTACAAAAGTAATAAAAAGTATGAAAGTAATAAAAAGTACACAGTTAATGAAAAGTACACAAGTAATAAGTACAAGAGTAATGAAAATGTAATAAATAGTAAAAAAGTAATAAAACGTTTAAAAAATGTAGTTATTAAAAGTTATAAAAAATGTAAAGTCATGAAAAAATATTAAAAAGTTATAAAAAGTTATTAAAAAGTTTTAAAGTTATAAAAAATTATCAAAAAGTACTACAAACTTATAACAAGGTTTAAAAGTTATAAAAAATATTAAAAAGTTAAAATTTATAAAAAGATATAAAAAGGAAAAAAGTAAATTATAAAAAAGTACTAAAAACTTATAAAAAAGTTTAAAAGTTTTAACAAATAATAAAAAGTAAAAAGTACTAAAAACTTATTAAAAGTTTAAAATATATAAAAATTATTGAAAAGTAAAAATAAATATTTAAAGTTTAAAAGTTATAAAAAATTATTAAAAAGTACTAAAAGGTTATCTTTATAAAAAGTAATTAAAACGTTTAAAAAATAAAAAAAGTACTAAAAACTAATTACAAAGTTAAAAAAATTAAAAAAGTAATAAACAATTAAAAAAGTAATAAAGTAATACAAAGAAGGGTACTAAGTCATACAGTAGCGAGGTTCATTCTTAACTAATATGAAAAACAAATATGGCTATTAACCAAGTAATTTAGTTGGTATGAGTCTGCACTTATCTTTAGTCAGTAATCCATAGGATATACGAGATCTAAACACTGAGTGGATTTTCTACAAAAGCACTTTTTAAACCCTGTCAAAAAAACAAGATCAAATCACCAAAATAGTACAATCAATAGAGAGGAAAGATTCAGCCGAACGTGCCGATATGTTTGTTATTTTTGTGGGTTAAATGTGACCTGAGAAATGCTGAAGATGGTTCTCCTGATATCTCCATTTAAAGAAACGCACACAGGGCCTCACACACCGGCACAAACATTGGTCTGTGTGTGTGTGTGGCTTTGTCAATATTGTAAAGGTGGAATTGTGTCTTTAGCTGAATGTTTGCTGATATTGTAGGCTTTAAATTTGAACAAGTTTAAGCGGATTTTAAGATTTCCATTGGATCCCATTCATTATTTATTCCATAAAAAAATTAATAATTTGAAAATTTGAAAAGATAAACAATATTTGAAAACACACAGCAATAACTGAAGGCTATCTGAACATAACACAAATTAAATAGCTGTATTTGCTGAAAATATGAAGATAACGTAAGCTTTTTAAAGTTGAATATTTTCTCTATAGGAACTGATGAATTTCAAATAACATAAAAGTATTTAAATATATAACAATTTGAAACATTTGAAATATGAAAGTCATTCCAATCTAATTCTGAAGAAGCTGCATTTTTTATATTTGAATTGTTTGAATAGCTGAACATATGAAGGACTAGAAGAGGGACGAAAAAGGTACGGAAGAAATAGAAGAATACGTTTATTAAAGAAGACAAGAACAATAGTTGGACTGCTGAAGCATTCCAACTAATAAGAACATACTCTGATCAGAAACACGTTTGTTTACTGTAAATTAACCGTTGGTAACTTATTATTGCCGGTGATCAATCCAAAGATCAAAGAGGAGGAAACTTCTTGATGTTAAACTCAGACAAAACCGAAGTAATTCTACTTGGCCCTGAGCACCTCAGAGATCAATTATCTGGTGATGTGATTTCTGTAGATGGCATTACTCTAGCATCCAACACCACTGTAAAGAATCTCGGCGTTATCTTTGATCGACTTGTCCTTTAACTCCCACATAAAGCAAATCTCAAGGACTGCATTCTTCCATCTACGTAATATTTCAAAATCAGGCACATCTTGTCTCAAAAGATGCAGAAAAATTGGTTCACGCGTTCGTTACTTCGAGACTGGATTACTGCAACTCCTTATTATCAGGCTGCACTAATAAATCTCTTAGGTCCCTCCAGTTGATCCAGAATGCTGCAGCTCGTATTCTCACTAAAACTAAGAAAAGAGATCACATTACTCCTGCACTAGCTGCTCTGCACTGGCTCCCTGTAAAATCAAGAATCACTTTTAAAATTCTTCTCTTAACTTACAAAGCCTTAATTGGTGATGCACCATCATATCTTAAAGAGCTTGTAGTACCGTATCGCCCCACCAGAGAGCTGCGCTCACTAAATGCGGGCTACTTGTAGTTCGAGAGTCTTAAAATGTAAAATGGGAGCCAGAGCCTTTAGTTATCAAGCTCCTCTTTTATGGAACCAGCTTCCACCTTCAGTCCGGGAGGCAGACACAGTCACCACATTCAAGAGTAGACTGAAGACTTTCCTCTTTGACAGAGCTTATAGTCAGGGCTGAATCAGGTTTGCCCTGGTCCAGCCCCTGGATATGCTGCTATAGGCTTATAGCTGCTGGGGATGTTTAGGATGCACTGAGCACCTCTCTCCTCTTTTCTTTCTCCTATGGATGAATCTTCATCTCTCCATCACACATGACTAACTCTGCTTTCTCCCCGGAGTCCTTCTGACTTCACGTCTCATGGGGTCATCGGACCCTATGAGACGGCATAGATCCCATCTGCTGATGGACCTTCGATGGTTGGATCGTGAGTTCCTGTCACCAGCTGTGCCACTGCCCTGCTGGGACTCCGCCCACTCCTCCACTCGGGAGGTCTCCAAACTCTGAAGGTTTCTTCCCTTTTTTTCCCCCTGAAGGGTTTTTCCTGATGTGAGGTTTTGGGGCAGGGATGTCTATGTGTATAGATTGTAAAGCACTCTGAGACAAATTTGTAATTTGTGAAACTGGGCTATACAAATAAACTGAATTGAATTGAATTGAACAATATGTTAGGGAGTAGTAGTAACCGGCCCTTTAAGAGGGCGGCCATGATGCTGATGTGGCCCACTGTGAAAATGAGTTTGACACCCCTGTTTAGAGGTTTCGCATTTGGGTACAACAAAATGTCTCTTTAGCGCCCCCTTATTTTAATCTTTATAATTTTTTGTCAAATTGAGGGCTCCCGCCTCCTCCTCCTCCTCCTCCTCCTCCTCCTCCTCCAGGCTCCTCCGCCATCTGCTCGGCGTCGTGGTTGTTTCAGGGGAAGCGTGCGTATCGGGCCTTGTTTGGTTTTCTGTTCTCGGGGGATTATGTCGGAGCGGCCCTTCGCGATGCGTCGTCCCGTCGCCCCGCTGAGCAAATATTTGAGGGTTGTGCACACAAGCTTTTGTTCTCCGCTGAAAGCCCCCGCGCCGCTCGAGTGCAGCGCTTTCGACCGCTTGTTGTCGCGCGCTCTCTGTGTGTTTACGGCGCATTGTATGTTTGTATATTATGTTTTCTGATAAGTTAAGCGAGTTTTACAAAGATTCTGACTCTCGTCGATGTCTCCTCTGGGATTTTGTTCTCACGCACTCGAGAGCACGACGGGGTTATTTCCAAATCTCCGGTTGTTTTAATATATTATTTAAATAACATTTTTATTTATCATTTTACAACTGTTTACAACGACTGGTTGTCGTGCTTCTCTTAGTTTGTTTAAAGTCCTCACTGCATTGTGTGTGTGTGTACGTGTGTGTGTGTGTGTGTGTATATATATATACACCGTGTGCAGAATTATTAGGCAAGTTGTATTTTGAGGATTTCTTTTATTATTGAACAACTACAGTACTGTCAGTCAATTCAAAATGTCAATAAACCTCCTACCTGAGTATTTCAGAGAGTAAAAGTGAGGTTTTGGCTTTCTTAGGAGAACATCTATGTGTGCACAATTATTGGGCAACTATTAGTGTGCACAATTATTATGCAACTAAATAAAAAACAACACATTTCCCATCTCATTTGTTATTTTCCATCTGTTAACGTGA
This sequence comes from Liparis tanakae, assembly GCA_036178185.1. Classification (NCBI taxonomy): domain Eukaryota; kingdom Metazoa; phylum Chordata; class Actinopteri; order Perciformes; family Liparidae; genus Liparis; species Liparis tanakae. The sequence continues at coordinate 5,060 of JAYMGU010000281.1, forward strand.
GAATAATAAACAAACAACTAAAAATGTACAATCAAACATTTCTGACATTAAAAAAACGAACTCAGCAACTAATATAGCCACCCTTCTTTTCAATTCATGGACTCTGTCAGTTTGTTGATCTGTTGACGATCATCGTGTTGTGCAGCAGCAGCCACAGCCTCCCAGACACTGTTCAGAGAGCTGGACTGTTTTCCTGCACTGTAAATCTCCTGTTTAGAAGCTCCACAAGTTCTCCATCGGGTTGAGGTCCGGTGAGGAAGGGGCCATGCCATTATTCTGTCATCTTGAAGGCCTTTACTGGCTCGCCATGCAGTGGAGTGCTTGGTGCATGCGCTGGGCGTCGTGCTGCGGTAGAATGCTGGTCTTCTTGAAAGATGCAGACTTGTTCCTGTTCCACTGCTTGAAGAAAGTGTCTTCTGAAAACTGGCAGTAGGTTTGAGTTGATTTTGAGTCCTTGTTCAACCCGAAAAGGTCCAACTAGCTCATCTTTAATAATTCCAGCCCATACCAGTACCCCACCTCCACCTTGCTGGCGTCTGTGTGGAAGTGGAGCTCTGTGCTCCTTCCTGGTCCAGCCCGGGCATCCATCTGGTCCGTCAGGACTCACTCTCTTCTCATCAGTCCACAAAACCTTTGAAATATCTTTCTTCAGATAGTTCTTGGCCCAGTTTTGACGTTTCACCTTCAGTGTCTTGTTCAGTGGTGGTCGGGTTTCAGCCCTCCTGACCTCGGCCGTGTCTCTGAGCGATGAGCACCTGGTACTGCTGGGCCCTGCAGGTAGGTTGCAGTTCTGGAATATGACAGCGCTGGAGGAGGATGGTTCCTGGTAGCTTCACATTTCATTCTTCTCACATCTTTGGAAGTTACTTTGCGTCTTTAGCTCTCAACACGTTTCTAGCGACCCTGTCGACTACTTGCAACACAGCGTTTGATGGTTCTGTGATCACGCCCCAATATCTTAGCACTTTCAAGAGTGCTGAATCCCTCTGAAAGACTTTTTACAATTTGTGACTTTTCAGAGTCAGTTACATCTCTTTTTTGGTCCATTTGCCTGAGGAAAAGAAGCTGCCTAATAATTATGCACACCTTGATGTAGGGTTTGGATCTCCCTAGGCCACGCCCTCCCTCATAACACAGATACACATGACCTGATGTGCTTAAATACAATTAAAATTCAAGTTTATACAGCTTGGAGTTGGAAAATATGCATCAAATTTATGATATGGTCAAAATACTCACTTGTCTAATAATTGTGCACACAGTGTATATATATATATATATATATATATATAAAAGTCATCTTTATTGTAAATTTTCCATTTGTTGAACATACCTACATACATAAATACCTACATTTTTATATATTTATTAATATATATATATATATATATATATATATATATATATATATATATATATTCAGACGCAACTTCTTTTTTTAAGTTATAAATGTAAAATAAATATATATAAATAAAAGTTATAAATGACATGTCTAAGTGTTGTTGTTGTTAACTGTTTGCACTTCATAACTTATCACTGTTTATTACTATTATTATTATTATTATTATTATTATTATTAAGCACTTTATGTCAGAGGAAAGAGACCAACATACTTTTGATATGTATGTTGATTCCGCTCCTCGTATTCAGATTTAAATGACATTTATATTCTTGTCATTTATTTGTTGTATTATGCTCTCTATTTATTTATTTATGTATTTATTCTGCCACAGGAATCGTTCAGATATTACCTCGTTGGTTTAACAGTAGTAGCGCAGTGTGTCAGAGATGAAGGGAAGGTGGGGGTTAACACACACACACACACACACACACACACACACACACACACACACACTATTTTAATCCGTCAAACTCTACATCACCTGCATTTTTTGTCTTTGTGTTATTTTATTATCTACTATTAATGCAAACTTAATCCGAGAGCTCATTTGAAACTGATATCGACTTTTCACAAGAACAAAAGACGTATGTTTGGGCAGCTGCTGGGTGGAGCCCATTGTTCTTCCATTGATGATGCACTCCTCCCATTACTGTCCACAATAACAGGGCCTGTTGGTTTAGGCTGAGCCCAGTTCATCCAATTATTTTACAAATTAACAATCAAACAATGTTGAGGTGGGTACGTTCTGTAAACTGTTATTTGAGTTCTCTGGCTTGTTGTTTTATTGTGTGTTAAACCCGACGAGCCTCCGGACCTCTCGGGAGCGTCTGCAGCCTCCACCAGCGAGATGGCACCGATTAATTATAACGATCCCAAAACATGTTGCACTTCAAGAAGAAGAAAAAATATGTAATCCGAATGTAATCACGGATAATCCTGTATCCTGTCTCGTTTCACCGGCAAGCAGATTACTAGCAAAGAAAAGACGAGAGCTTGAAGCGCCTCGAAGAGATACAACAGAGTTGGAGAAGAACCAGATGAACGCAGCCAAGGGCTGAATCAACCCAGACCCGGAGGTTAAACTATTTGTAAAAATGGGTCATTTATATGACTTTTGCTCAATAGAGTCGATTCAATTTCACCTCTCGTATTTTAGCATTATATTTAAAATATATGAGAATTGTATTCAATTCAGTTCAATTGGGCGGAGCGCAATGGGCCTTGACGAGACGTGAAGTCACGAGGACTCCAGGGAGGAAGCAGAGTTAATAATGTGTGATGGAGAGATGAAAATTCATCCATATTAGAGAGAGAGGAGGAGATGGGAGCTCAGTGTATCCTAAAATGAGGAGATAGGAGCTCAGTGTGTCCTAAAACAAGGAGATAGGAGCTCAGTGTGTCCTAAAACAAGGAGATAGGAGATCAGTATGTCCTAAAACAAGGAGATAGGAGCTCAGTGTGTCCTAAAACAAGGAGATAGGAGCTCAGTGTATCCTAAAAAGAGGAGATAGGAGCTCAGTGTATCCTAAAAAGAGGAGATAGGAGCTCAGTGTATCCTGAAATAAGGAGATAGGAGCTCAGTGTATCCTAATTGTCCCCCAGCAGCCTCTCAGCCTATAGCAGCATCTCTAGGTCTGAACCAGGTGACCCTGGGTCGTGAGTTCCTGGCTCGACGAGTTCCTGGCTCGACGGTATGGGGTCAGATCAGTCTCAATAATCACAAATGCACAGAAAGATTCACAAATGCACAGAAAGATTCACAAATGCACAGGAAGATTCACAAATGCACAGAAAGATTTACAATAAATGTATAAAAAAAAAAACACAAATATATTTCTGGAAAAAACACATTTGTGAATCCAGCCACGGCAGGGGAGTCTCATAAAACCCACACGTAAATGTGGAGCTTTTCACAAACAAATGCAGTGTGATCCACAAATAAATACATACAAATGAAGAAATATATATATATATATATTTTTTTTAACATTTATTGTAAATCTTTCTGTGCATTTGTGAATCTTTCTGTGCATTTGTGAATCTTTCTACGCATTTGTGAATCTTTCTGTGTGCATTTGCAATTATTGAGACTGATCTGACCCCATCACGACGGGGTCTCATTACATTACATTACATTACATGTCATTTAGCAGACGCTTTTATCCAAAGCGACTTACAATAAGTGCATTTCAACCTAGAGTACAAACTAAGAACAACAAGAATACAGAAAGTAACTTCACACTTCATGCCACCCCTGCATATGTCAGTGCCCCACTGGTGCCACACCTATCAAAAATGTCTGGACACACCGCTGCCGCCCACTCCTCCACTCGGGAGGTTTCCAAACTCTCCATCGTGGAATATTCCTAAATATGAACTATTGATAAACTCTGTCAGATTCCTTGAATGTATTTTAACTCTAAATCTGTCCTTCTGTACACATGACATCTATTGCATCTGTCCATCCTGGAGAGGGATCCTCCTCTGTTGCTCTCCTGAAGGTTTCTTCCCTTTTTTCCCCCTGAAGGGTTATTTGGGAGTTTTTCCTGATCCGATGTGAGGTTTTGGGGCAGGGATGTCTATGTGTACAGATTGTAAAGCACTCTGAGACAAATTTGTAATTTGTGAAACTGGGCTATACAAATAAACTGAATTGAATTGAATTGAATTGAAATACACGCAAAGGAGGAAATACACTCGCTCCAAAAATACATATTCAGATTCATGAAACCACAACCTTGCTTCCACAGTATCGTGACAATCGGTCACTGGCTTCTTTGCTTGTAGTCACAGTCGTGATCATTGTGTGGCGGAGCTTGACTAGGAAGGGGCGCTGGAGATGCACAAATATTTGCATTATTGTAATTATGCAAACATTCAGTTTGTAGTATTTCTACAAATGAAACTCCTGAAATCCAAACGGTGTTAATTCCTATATTTTGTATTATGTACAAAGCATGATGCTTCTGTTTTCTTTTAAAAATCCATATGATTTGTTCTATACAATTTGAATCTGAAAAGTGAAGTGTAGTTTGATTTTTTTTAAATCAATAGTTTGCATTAGTCAACTAAAATGTTCCAGTTTTTAATCAACTCAATAATTTGCTTGATCCAAAAGTAAAATACTGCTCCTCTACAACCCTTTAGTGTAGTATCAGGAAAGGTCATTTTTATAGGAACCGTAGTGTGAAACAATTTGAAGTTGGTGAAGAGAAACATTTTACATAGTTTTTTTCTGAAATAAATATACAAAATGCGTAACAAACAGTGTACTGAGTACTCCATAATTCCAAACATAGAAATAGAAACACCTGCCTCTGTTTGGACTGCTCGGGTTTCATTTATAAAACAGTCTGTATGATTCACACTGAATGTTTGCATACGTGCAAAGGAGGAAATACACGCACTCCAGATAAGATTCAGATTAATGAAATGCAAACACACCCCAGCTCCCCGTGTCCAGCTCCAGCTCCCCGTGTCCCGTATCTTGCTCCAGTTCCCCGTGTCCCGTGTCCAGCTCCAGCTCCCCGTGTCCCGTGGCCGGCTCCAGCCCCCGTGTCCAGCTCCAGTTCCCCGTGTCCAGCTCCAGTTCCCCGTGTCCCGTGTCCATCTCCAGCTCTCCGTGTCCCGTGGCCGGCTCCAGTTCCCCGTGTCCAGCTCCAGTTCCCCGTGTCCAGCTCCAGTTCCCCGTGTCCCGTGTCCATCTCCAGCTCTCCGTGTCCCGTGTCCGGCTCCAGCCCCCGTGTCCAGCTCCAGTTCCCCGTGTCCCGTGTCCAGCTCCAGCTCTTCGTGTCCCGTGGCTGGCTCCAGCTCTCCGTGTCCAGCTCCAGCTCCCGGTGTCCAGCTCCAGTTCCCCGTGTCCAGCTCCAGTTCCCCGTGTCCAGCTCCAGTATCCTGTGTCCCGTGTCCAGCTCCAGTTCCCCGTGTCCCGTGTCCAACTCCAGCTCCCCGTGTCCAGCTTCAGTTCCCGTGTCCAGCTCCAGTTCCCCGTGTCCAGCTCCCGCTCCCTGTGTCCCGTCGCCGGCTCCAGTTCCCTGTGTCCCGTCACCGCCCAGGCCGGCTCCAGCTGCCCCCGTGTAACTTCGCCTTCTAGCTCGAGTTCCTATTTTGACATTTTCTTTTTGACTCAGTACATAGTTTTTTGTTTCACCTTTACTTGGACTCCTGCTTGTTGCCTCTGCAGCTGAGCTTTTGCCCCAAACCACACCCTGTGACAACTACAGGTAAGATGATTTGGGGGTAAACTGTTCCTTTACCAGTGAAATGTACTGAGCAAAAAGCATCATTTACTGAAGAATACCACAAGGAAAAACACAAGAAAATGAGAATACAAACCAAAGAATAGGCAAAAACATAGTTTATTAATTAAATGTATTACACTTAAAAAGGTCCAGCGATCTTCACCATAATCCCAACCCGTTTTGTTCCACATAAACATGAATACATTTTGGCCTTTTATTCCCATATTTTTTTTTTTTATTTTTTTTTTTATATGTTTTATTGATTTTCAGTTTTTATCCCACTAGGGAAGAGGATACACACATGTATGAGGGCAATTTACATACATTTAAAACCTCATTCCCCACCCACCCACCCACCCACCAATTGTAGGGTTACAGGCTATGGAACTTTTACAATATACTCAGGAGACAAAAATTACATTCAGGTAATGTAAAGCAATTTGGAAATGAAAATTAACAAAGTGAGAAGTAATGGCTAAAGGACAAAAAACAAAAACAGAAAATAAAAACAAAACAACAACAAGGTGAGGGGAAAGAGGGGGTGGGGGGGGGGGTGCTCACTGTTGCTCTGGAGCGGATCTATCCTAGTCTACGTCGAGAGGTTCTTGTAAGGAGTCGTAATATTCTAGAAAAGGTCTCCATACTTTACTGAAGGTTTGGGAGGACACTCTGAGGGTATATTTGATTTTTTCAAGTGTCAGGAAATACATGACATCTTTGATTCAGTGGGGAACGATAGGGGCGGGTTGTTTCCATCTCAGAAGGATCAGACGTCGAGCAAGAAGCGTTGTGAAGGCTATGATCACTTTGGCTTTATTTGGTAAACGGGTTTGGACTTCCTCTGGAATTAAGCCAAAGAGTGCGCAAATCGGGTCTGGGTCAAATTGAGCCGCAAACATCTCACCATAAGCTTTAAAAATACCTAACCAAAAGTTTGCAAGTTTAGGGCATAGCCAGAACATGTGCAACAAGTCTGCTGGCTGGCCTTTACATCGAGGACATAGCGGGTCAGAGTTAGGGTACATTTTTGCCAGTCTAGCATTAGAGTAATGCGCCCTGTGTACCACTTTGAGCTGTATTAAATTGTGTTTAGCGGATGTAGATGATGTGTAAATCAAGTCTAAAATAGAGTCCCATTGGTCATTTGTTATAACCACTCCAAGATCGGAGTCCCAGGCCGTTCTTACAATGTCCAAGGAGTGTGGGTTGATATCATTGATGAGACTATAAATTTGGGATATCAATCCTCTAGCATTTGGGTTCAGTTCTAGGAGGCTGTCAATGTGAGATTTCAGGGGCTTATTTGGAAAAGAGTTAAATGTGTTCCTTACAAAGCTCCTGATCTGCAAGTAGCGGAAGAAAGTGTTCTTTGGTAGATCATAGGTTTGCGATATTTGGGAGAATGAAGCAAACGTGTCTTCTATGTATAAATGATTAATTGATCTGATCCCTTTATCAAACCACAGACCAAATGCGTTATCTGTGCATGAGGGAGTAAACATAAGGTTACATTTAATTGGGGAGCGGGTGGAGGCTGCTTGCAGTCCAAAATGTCTTCTAAACTGGGCCCATATTCTTATTGCGTGATTTACTATTATGTTTGTACTTAAGTTATTGCTAAGAAGAGGGAGGGCTGCACAGACCACTGAGCTGAGATGGTGCTGGTAGGAGGAGAATTCTATTTGCACCCAGTCTGCCTTTCCCTCAATTGGACTGTCATCAAACCAATGTAGTAGCTTTTGGATATTGCATGCCCAATAGTAAAGGAGAACATTAGGTAAAGCTAAGCCTCCCGCTCGTTTTGGTCTTTGGAGTTGAATTTTGCTGATCCGACTAGGTTTGGTCCCCCATATGAACGAGATTATAACTTTATCCAGATTTTTAAAGAAATATTTTTTAATCAAGATAGGAATATTTTGAAAGAGATATAAAAATTTGGGTAATACTATCATTTTAACCAGGTTAACACGACCCACTAATGATAATGGTAATGAGGCCCAGCGAGTCATATCCTGTTTGCATTTATTCAAAAGGGTAATATAGTTATTTTTAAAAGTAGAGTGGAAGGACCGCGTGACCTCAATCCCCAAGTACCTAATGCCATCCCGGGCCACCTTAAAGGGGAAAAGGCTGGAGGGGAGTGCCTCTGCTTCAGAGTTTAGAGGGAAAAGTTCACTTTTTTGTAAATTTAACTTATATCCTGATATTTTCCCGAACTGATTCAGGATATCTAGAATATAGGGAAGCGATAGAGAGGGGTCAGAGACATACAGCAGCAAATCATCCGCGTAAAGAGAAACTTTTAGTTCCAAATCACCCTGAGGTATACGCTTAAAGCCCCACAGCGTCGCAGTGCCACTGCTAGGGGCTCAATGGCGAGAGCGAACAAAAGAGGAGAAAGAGGGCACCCTTGTCTTGTTCCCGTCCAAGGGAAAGTAGTCAGATTTAGTACTGTTAGAGATTACAGCTGCTAAGGGAGAGGAATATAGTAGTCTAATCCAGGCAGTGAATTCCTCAGAGAAACCACATTTTTGAGGGCAGTAAATAGATATTTCCTCCACCCGATCAAACGCCTTCTCTGCATCAAGAGAGACCACTACTTCTGGGCACCCGATGGGGCGAATGGATAACATTGAATAGTTTTCGTACATTCGAGTAGGAGTGTCGGCCTTGAATAAATCCTGTTTGATCAGGCGAGATAATATCCGGGATCACACTTTCTAGGCGTTTAGCTAGGACCTTAGACAGCACTTTAAAATCCACATTAAGTAGGGAGATAGGGCGGTAGGATGAGCAGAACACCGAGTCTTTATCTTTCTTAGCTAGTAGGGATATAGAGGCCTGTCTCAAAGTTACGGAAGAATGCCTGAGGACAGTGCTTCTTTAAACATTGCTTTAAGAGTTGGTGCCAGCTGATAGGAGAACTTTTATAGAATTCTGTTGTGAACCCATCCGGGCCTGGTGACTTGTTGCTCTGTATAGATTTTATGGCCATGCTGATTTCAGCAGTTGAGATATCTGCACCCAAGTTGGTATTTTGTTCCTCCGATACAGTAGGGATAGCCAAATTATCAAAGAAGTCACATGAGGGGCCGGGGTCGTTGCCAAGTTCCGAGGTGTAAAGGTTGGAATAGAATTGTAAAAATGCTTTATTTATGTCTTCATGATCTATCAACATTTCTCCTGCGTCAGAATGAATCATTGTGATATTCCGGGTGGTAGCCACTTGGCGGGCTTGCATAGCCAATAGTCTACTGGATTTATCTCCAAATTCATACACATTATGTCTGGATTTTAAGATGAGACGTGTTGCCTCGTCGGTAGATAAAAGATTAAATTCAGTTTGGAGTTTCAACCGTTCTTTATACAGATCTTTATTCGGGGAATGAGCATATTTAGAGTCCACATCCTGGATCTTTTGGGAAATTTCAATCAGTTTGGAGTTTTTCCGTTTCTTGATAGTAGAGGAATAGGCTATGATTTGCCCGCGCAGGTATGTTTTAAGAGTTTCCCATAACGTAGCTTGCGAGATTTCTGGGGAGGAATTAGAAAGAATTGAATTTGGGCTGAAATGAACTTCACAAAATCGTCATCTGAAAGTAAAAGAGGGTTGAGTCTCCAGATTCTGTTTTGGGGGGGGGCGATTTGGGAGGTCTAAATCAAATAGAAAGGCACTGTGATCCGATATGACAATACTATTATACGAGCAGGATTTAACCTTAGGGAGCAGTCTATTATCGAGTAAGAAATAGTCTATGCGGGTATAGTTATGATGCACATTTGAGAAAAAGAATGCGCTCTGGTGGTGGGAAATTTAAATCTCCAAATATCTGAGAGGCCACACTTACGCATGAAATTGTTTACAACTCCAGCCGATTTGGAAAGGTTCTGAGGTTTCTGGGATGACCTATCCAAGGTAACATCCAGCACAAGATTAAAATCACCTCCTATTATAAGCAATCCATTGTCAAGCTTAGGTATGGAAAGAAATAGCTTATCAAAAAGTTACTGTCGTCGCAGTTCGGGGCATAAACATTTACAAAAATCACAGGATTAGCCCAGAGTTGTCCAGTAACGATAACATATCTCCCATTTGGGTCGCTAATAATCTCTTCAGGATGAAAAGAGGTGTTTGTGTTAATTAATATGGCTGTCCCTCTGGCCTTTGCATTAAATTTAGAGTGGAAAACCTGGCCCACCCAACCTCTCTTGAGAGCAGCAACGCTATTGTTACAAAGATGGGTTTCTTGAAGAAATGCTACGTCTACTGTCAATTGTTGTAAATGAGACATGACCCGTTGTCTCTTAACCGGGCTATTGACACCTTTTACATTCCAGGATATGAACTTGGTTGGCACATTAGTCACCTTATTGGACCGACTGTTCATAGATTAAGTAGGGGGATATAGCAACAGAGCACCAATGAAAGGGGTGGTGGGGGTGGTGGGGGGGAGGGGGGGGAGAGACAAAGGAAGATACACAACAACAACAAAAAACAAAAACAAAAAACACCATAAGAATAAAGGGCTCCAGTCCTTGGTATCTAGACCTGTTAGCCCTACCTGTTGTCCTGTTGAACACTTTGTGCATAACTCTATCATGCACTCTAAACTCTGTCTTTAAGAATGAATGTAAAGGCAAAAAAAGGAAAGGATTTGAACTTGTGAACCGCTTTTTTTAAAAAGAATTTACGGAGCGGTACCGTGAAAGACATTTTCTAAACATTGGTCAACACAACAAACAGCCATTCTGTATATTATGGGGTTAGAATTTAACAAGAGGAGATGATGTATACATTTAACGCTAATTAGATAGTAAGATAATAAAAAACAACAACAAGTAGCATTGACTATGATCCCAGAGTGGGGATATAATATCTACGCCAGTCTTAATAACACAGATCTTGAGAGCGTGACATTTTCAACTGACCCAAAATGCTGCTTTTAAGTAATGCTTAGGACAGTTCGACATTTGGGTAATACGGTTCAGTGACGAGTGTATACATATTCAGTTATATATGAACACGATCAGGTTAGTAATGTACTGTTCTTAAGTTTTACTATTTACACAACGTGACGGCTTAGCAAAAGTATTCACTCACCGGTTAGCCCAACCAACCTAAGCTAAGAAAAGGCAGTGTCACGAAGTCCTTGTTATGGTTGCCGAGGAGTCTCATACTGCCGGTTGAATGTTCTGAATGTTCTCCAAGAAGGAAGCCGCCTCGCCCGGGGTATTGAACTCGTGCCTGGTTCCATCGACGATCACTCGCAGCTTAGCCGGGAAGATCAGGCTGAATTGGTAGCCTGCCTTCCTCAGCGCGGATTTGACGGGGGAAAAGGTAGCTCTCTTCTTAGCCACTTCAGCGCTATAGACGGCGTAAATATGAATGTCCGAGCCCCTGTAGGACAAGGGACCTTTCTCTCGTGCCAGCTGCATAATGCGTTGCTTCGTCTGGAAGTGATGAACGCAGGCGATGAAGGGCCGGGGCGCGCCGTCCGCTCTCCTCTGGATAGCCGCCCTGTGCGCTCTGTCCACGGCTAAGCTACGGGGGAAAGCGTCCGCGCCGAATAATTCCTCGATGAAGGATTCAATGAAAGACGTTGGTTGGGTGCCCTCCGCTCTCTCGGGTATGCCTGTAATACGGATATTGCATCTCCGTGATCTGTTCTCGAGGTCGTCGACCTTAAACTTCAGTAGCTCGTTCTCCTTCACGAAGCTGCCGACCGCGGCCTCCAGTGTAGCTATTCTCCCCTGAAAATCGTTCATTGACGTCTTAATGGCTTGAATTGTCTGGTCGTGTCTGGCAATAGTGGCGTGGTTGGCTGAAATTTGAGCTGTCAGAGTGCTGATTATCCGCTCCTCCATACCGGCGAGTAGTTTCTGCATGTCAGCGAGGGAGAGCGCCGTGCCGTTGCCGTGGCCGTCTCCATGTGTCGTGTCGCCGCTAGCTAGGTCCGATGCTAGGTCGCCATCGTGGACTTGCTTACTCTCGCTTTCGGGTTTTTTTCCTCCTCTGGCTGCGTTGGGTTTAACCATATTGAACTGAATACAGTGTACCCTTTATCAGAAGTACGTTTAAGAAGCTGGTTCTTCAAGTTTGTATTGTAATTATAAAAGCAAATGCCAAATAAATGTAAAATAGTGACAGAGCCCTTCCGACGAGCTGCCTACTCCGCCATGCGCCAAACCGGAAGTCCCCTATTCCCATAATTTTAAGTCTACTTCAGTTAAAGAACATTGTTGTCATTTTCATGAAGCTATAAATATCAATAAATATATCATATACATAGTACACAGAGATTTCTACCATCAATAGCAATCCATCACTACTTAAAAATTGGCAGCTCATGAATCTAAATGTATATTTCATGTCAAAAAATAAAACGTTCTGTTTAAACTAGGCAGTGTAAAG
>JAYMGU010000282.1:0-51491 GCA_036178185.1 Liparis tanakae
CCAAAATTTTTAATACAAACCCCTTTTTAAAAAAAATTTTCCTTTAAAAAGGGCTAAAAGGGCCCAAAAGGGAAAAGCAAAACCCCTTTTAAGTACTTTTTTAAATTTCCCGGCCCCTTTTTTTTCCCCCAAAAAACCTTTAAAAACCTTAAAAAAAAATAAAACATTTATAAAATAAATTTTACAAAATTAAAACAACACATTTTTAAAAAAAGGTTTTTTTAAAAAAAGAAGGGTTTTTAAAAGAAAAAAAAAATTTTTTTTAAAAAAAGGAAAGGTAACCCCAAACCAAAGGATTTCAAACCCAAAAATCAAAGGCCTTTAAAAAAAAAGGGTTTTTTTGAAATTTTTTGTTATTTTTCCCCCTTTTAAAAGGTTTTTTCTTGAACAAGTAGCCTTTGAAATTAAAAAAAAAAAGTCCCCCGTTTAAAAACTTTTTGGGGGATCGGTTTTTTTGGCAGCCGTTACTGTTGGTAAAAGGGCCCCCCGGGAAGCCCTTTTTAAAAAAAAAGGGAAAAAGAAAAGGAATTAGAAAAAAATCCCAGGTTTCTTTTTTCCCAAATTTTTGGGGAAAAAACCAACCAAATGAAAAAAATAAAAATTCAAATAAAAAAATTTCCCGGGGGAAAAAAAAATTTTTTTAAACCCGTTTTTTAAAAATAAGAGAAAAAGATCTTTAAAAAAAAGCCCCAAAACAACCCAAAAACCTTTTAGAAACCCCTGTCCTTTTGGTTTAAAAGGTCCCAAAAAATTTTTGGAAAATTTTCCCAATTTTTTAAAAAAATTTTGGGGGCCGCAATTTTTGTACTTGCCCAAAGGGGAAATTTTCCTTTAAAAACCCCTTTTAAAAAAAGGGGTCCCCCAAGCCCCTTTTAAAAAAATTAAGCCACAAAAGCCCACCTACAAAAAAAATTTTTAAGGGAAAGGGGAAATTCAAGAAGAACCCCTTTTTTCCCCTAAAACCCGCCGACCCTTTTTAAAAAAACCGGGTGCACCCAAAGAAAATTTTAAAAACTTTTTTGAAATTTACCCCCTTTTTAAAAACACACTGATTAAAAAAAATTTTGTTAAAAAAAAAAAAATTAAAAGGGAAAATTTTTTCGGGTTAAAAAAGGAAATTTCAAAAGGAATCCGGCCTTTTTTGTTGTTTCGGAAAAACCCAAAAACCAGACAAAAACCTTTGGTTTTAAAAATTTTTTTTTTAAAAAATTTCGAAATTAAAAGGGCAAACCGGGGGAAAAAACCCCCTGGGGAAAAAAGGCCCTTTTGGGAAATATAAAAAAGGAAAAAAAAAACCCTTTCCCGGGGTTTTTTTCTTCCCAACCCCAAAAACCCAAAAACCCAAAAAAAACCGCGTTTAACCCCTTTTTTTGTAACAAAACACACACCCAAATCAAAAAACCCAAAAAACTATGGGGTTGGGACAAATTTTCCCCCAAAAAAAACATCTTTTTCAAATGGGGTTTAAAGACGAAAAAAAAATTTCCCAAAAAAACCTTTTTGATTAAAAAGTTTTTTAAAGGGGTTTATAAAAAAAAAAAACCTGTTTTTTAAAAAAAAATTTTTTTTTTTTTGCCCAAAAGGGATTTAATAAAAAATGCCTTTAAAAAAATTTTTTCCAAAAAAAAGGGGAATTTGTATTTTTCTGTCCAAATGTCAAAAGCCCTTTGAATGTAAAGAAAAAGTTTCCCGTTAAAAAAAAAAAAAAGATCCAAACCCCCGGCCCTTTAAAAAAAATTTTTGGGGTTTTGGGGAAACCCCCAAAAAAAAAACCCCCCCGGGGTAATTTGTAAAAAACCCCCAATCCCGAAAAAAAAAAAGACGGCCCCCCAAAAAAACAAAATTTTAAATTAAAAACATTTCCCCAAAATTTGCCCCTATTGAAGAAAAAATAAAAACCCCAAAAAACATTTCCAGAAAAAAAAGGGTTTTTTTTAAGGGGCAGAAACCAAAACCCCAAAGGGAAAAAAAAATTTCCCTTTTAAAAAAAAAAATTTTAAAAACCAAACCAAAAGACATTTGGGAAAAAACCTATTTTTTAAAAACAATTTTTTGGGAAAAAAGGGGTTTTTCCCGGGGCATCTAATGAACAAGTCATTCGAAGTAAAAAAAATAAAACCGTAAAAATAAAAAAGGTTCCCTTTACCTTTTTCCCCGAAGCCCTTGGGAGTATGGCAAAAATTTCCCTTCAACCCCGCCCAACTGCTGGAAACAAACCCCAAAACCCGGAAATTTTTAAAAAAAAAAAACACGTGCTCCTTGGTTACGAATGGGACGTATAACAAATTCCCCCATTTTAAAGGCCAAAGCCGCAACAAAATAAAATTACCCCCCCAAAAGCACTTACTGATTGAAAACAAAGTTGTTTTTTAAAAGGGAAAAATACCAAAATCCCCAGGAAAAAAAACTTACCTTTTAAAAAAATTTTTTGGGAACAATGACACCCCCAAAAAGAAACTTTTAAGAACTCAGTGTCTGTTAGGATCAAGGACCCTTAGAAATTTTGTTGTTTTGGTTTTTATGCTCAACGCCCCAAAAAAGTGCATTACTGAATGTAAAGAAAGTCAATGCCCCAAATTGGAAAAAAAAGACTGGTACCCCGGGGTGCACTGGTTCTTCCTTGGGTCCCTCAATTGGTGTTCGGATTTGGGGGAGGTTCGGGGTGCTTTTTTTAAAAATTTCAAAAACACACAACCCAAAAACCCCGCACTTTGAAAAAAAATTTTTTCCCCTTTTAAAAATCGAATTTAAGGGGGAAATCCCAACTTTTAAAAAGTTTCTCTCCCAAAAACAAATTTCAAAAAAAATTAAAAAAAATTTAAAGCTTTTTTTGAAAGCCCAAACTTTCCGAAGGAAAATTTTTAAAAACCCCTCTGGTTTTAAAAAGGGAAAAAAAAAAACAAAAAACAAATTTTTTGGGGGAAACCCTTTTTTTAAAAACTGTTGTTAAATAAACATCCAAGCAAAAAATAAAATTTTTTTTAAAAAAGGTTCCCAAAATTAAAAAAAGATAATTTGTTGGGTTTTTTTACCCAAAACCCCAAAAACGAATTTGGGAAAAAAAAATCTTAAAAAAAAAAGACACCCCGGGGACTTTTTTTTTAGTTTGGTGAAACAGAAAAGGGCCCCTTTCCCCTTGTTTTTAAAAAAGGAAAAACCCCCCCCCAAAAAGGAAAAAATAAAAAAATTAAAGGGAAATTTAAAAATTTTTAAAAACCCCCCCGGGGACTTTTTTAAAAACAACCCCGTAGAAATAGGATAAAACCCCCCTAAAATTTTCCTTTAAAAAAGTTTGTTTTGAAAAAGAAACCCAAAAAAGCAAAGGGGAAAAAAATTTTTTTCCCAAAAAATTGAAAGGGGACGAAAAGGGTTTTTAAAATTTCCCCTTTTTCCCGTAAAAAAATTTTTGGGAAAAAAAAAACCCCTTTGAGGTTTTTAAATTTCCCCGTGCCCCCCTTTTTTTTCCCCGGGGTATAAAATGTTCTTTGTTTCCCTCTTTAAAAAAAAAAGCCCAAAGGGGTTTGAAAAAACAATTCCTTTAAATTGAAAATTTTAAAAAGGGAAAAAAACATTTATTTTGTCCCTTTTTTGGGGGGGAAAAATACCCCAAAGAAGATTACCCTTTTTCCCCGAAAGGTTTTTTAAAAAAACCCCCAAAAGGGAAAATTAAGGGCAACAAAAAATTAAAAAAAAAAACCTTAGGAAAAAAAAAAGTTTTTTTTTAAAAAAATTAAAAATTTCCCCCGGTCGTATTTTAAACCAATTTTAAAAAAATCGAATTTAAAAAATCGCCCGGGGGAAAAAATTTAAAGGGTTTTCCCCCCCCCCGGCCCTTTTTTCCCAATTAAGGGGCCCCTTAAATTTAAAAAAAATTTAAAAAAAATTTTCCCCGTACTTTGGGCATTTTTCCCCCCCAACCGGGGGTTAAAAACAAGAAAAGGGGGGGGGGGAAAAAAGCTGTTTTTTCGGGAAACCCCCACCCGCCCCAAAAAACAATTTTTTAAAAAAAATTTTAAATTTTTTTTCCTAAAAAAAGGGTTTTAAAAAGAAATTTTAAAAAAATTTTTTAAACCCCCAAAAAAATTTTTTAATAGGAAAAAAAACCCTAAAGGGGGCCCTTTTTCCCTTAAATTTTGGTCAAAACCCAAAAAAAATTATATTCAAATTTTTTAAAAAACCCAAAACCAAAAAATCATTTGAGGGAAAAAAAAGTTTCAACCAAGGGGAAAAAAAGCGATCCCGGGGGTTTTTTAAAATTCAGTTCGGGGTTTAAAAGGTTTTGGGGGAAAAACCCCCCCCGGGGCCTTAAAACCCCAAAAATAAAACCCCAAAAAAGAAAAAACCCGGGAATTAAAAGTGGATCTTTAAAAAAACCCCCCCCCCAAAAATTTTTTTTTTAAAAGAAAACCCCCAAAAAATTCGCTTTTAAAAAAAATTTTTTTAAGGGGGGTCAAAGGCCAAAAAAAGAAAAAGGCTCAAAAAAATTTTTGTTTAAAAAAGCAAAAGATTTGGTAAAACCCCCTTTCCTTTTTTAAAAACCCGCAATCTTGGGAAAAAAATTACCCTGAAAATTTTCTTCCGGGTAAAAGCCAATTTAATTAAAGGGGGCCCCCTTTTTCCCCCCCTTTTTTTTTGTGGGAAAGGGAAATTTTAAAAACCCATAAAAAAAATTTACGCCCCCCATTTAAACAAATTTTGGCAACCCCAAAAACCCGAAAAAAGAACTAAAGGGTAGATTAAAATTTTAAAAATTTCCGTATTTTTTAAAGGGCAAAAAAAACTTAAAAAAAAAAAATTTAAAAAATTAAAAGACCTTTTGGTATGGTTTTTCCCCTTTTTTAAATTTCGGGAAAAAAGAACCCCGGGCCCTTTTTTTTTTTTAAAACCAAAAAAACAAAAAGAAAATTTTAAAAAAAAACCCTGCCTTTTGGATTAAAAAAAATTTTAAAAGGGGCCCCGGCCTTTGGAAGTTTTGATTTAAGTTTAAAAAAATCCCCAAAAAGCCTCCCCTTGAAAAAAGGGGTTAATTTTAAAAACCCCAAAAAACCAAGAAAGGTTTTTGGTTTTAAAAAATTTACGAGAAAAAAAAATTTTTTTTAAAAATTTAAAACCCCCCAAAGGAAAAAAAAAAATTTTAAAAAAATCCCTTTCCGTTTTTATTTTTTGTTAAACTTAAAATCCCTTTAAAGTAAAAACCCCCTTTAAAAAAAAAAAAAAATTTTGTAAACGTTTAAAATTAAAATTAAAATGTTTTGAAATTTTTCCCCTCCCAAAAAACCCCAAAAAAAAAAGTTTTGTTTTTTTAAAAAAAAGAAATTTTTTGCCCCCCCTTTTAAAAACCCTGAAAACCCCCCCTGACAAATTAAAAAGTCATTTTCCCGTTTTTGGGAAAAGCCCCTTTTTTTTAAAAAAAACCCCTTTTGAAAAACCCCCCTTTTTTAAAAAAAAGGAAAGGGAAAGAAATTGAAATTTCCTTTGGAAAAAACCAAAAAACCCCAAAAAAGTTTGAAAAAAAAAAAATTTTTTAAAGAATGTTCCAAAACCCAAAAAAAAGGAACCCAAAAAAAATGAAAAAAAACCCCGAAAAAGAAAGGCCCGTTATTTTGGTTGAAGCAAAACTCCAAAAAGGGTTCTGTTTTCCCCAACAAACAAGAAAAAAAAAAACCCGGGAAAAAAAAAAAACTGTTTTGGGTTTTTTGGAAAATTTTTGGGGCTTTAAACCAAAAGCCCCAACCCAAAAACCCCGGGTAATTCGGGGAAAAAAAGACCCAAAAAGGGGGCACCCCCCCCGGGTTTGATTTTTGGTAACATCCCCTTTTCAAATGCCCCATAAAAAGGGGGAAAAATTTTTTTAAAAAAAAAATTAGAAAAAACAAAAGTTTCAAATAATTCAAATCCCCCCAAAAAAAAATTTTTTAAAAAAATTTTTTTTAAAAAGAAACCCAAAAAAAACAAAAAAAAACTTCTTTTTAAAAAATTGATTTTTAAAAACCCCCAAAACCCAAAAAGATTTTTGAAAAAAACAAGTGGGTTTTTTAAAAAAATTTTTGGGGGAAAAAAAAGGGCCTAGGGTTTTTTTTCCCCCAAAAACCCCGTGTAAAAAACCCCCGGGGGATTAAAACTTTTTTGTTTTTTCTGGACCTCAAAAAGACAAAAAAATTGGGGAAAAAAAAAATGTTCCCGGGATTTTTTTCGGAAAACCCAAAAACTTTAAAAGGACAAGGATTCTTGGTTTTGGAAAACTTTTAAAAAAAAAAGAAATAAAAAGCAAATTTTAAAGGGGGGTTGATTTAAAATTTTTTTAAAAACAAAAACCAGATTTTAAAAAAGGAAAGGGGTTTTTTAAAAAAGGGGCAAAAATTAAAAAAAAATTTTTTTTAAAAATTTGTTTTTTAAACAAAAAAAACCAAAAAAAACTTTTTTAAAAAATTAATGCCCTAGAAAAAAGAGGCCGGGTTTTTTCCCTTTTAATAATTTTTAATTAGAATAACCGTGAGAAAAAAGTTTGGGGTTGGGTTTTTTTTCTCGCCCACGGCAACCCAAAAAAAAATTTTAAAAATTGGTTTTTTTAAAAAAAACCCCGGAAAAATTTTTCCCCAATTTTTTTGTTAGATGGGGGCCCCCAAAAGGGTCCTTTTAAAAAAAATTTGAAAGGAAAAAAACCCCAAAACCCCGGGAAAAAAAAAACCCTTTTAAAATTTTTGAAGACCAAAAAAAAAAAGGGGTTTTTTAAAAATGTTCCAATTAAATTAATTGAAAGGGGTTCCCGGTTTTTTTAGGGGTTTTAAACCAAAAACCCAAAAAAAGGGAAAAAAGGTGTTAAAAGCTTTTTTTAAAACCCCCGGAACCCCAAAAAAAATAACCCCTTTAAATTTTAAAATTTTTTAAAATTTCGTTTTTCCCCTTTTTTTTGAAAAAAAGATTTCAAAAAAAAACAAAATAAATGGGATAAAAAGGGGTTTTGGGGACGGGTTTTTTTTCCCCCGGGTTTCGGAAAAAGACGGGGAAAAGGTTTTTTTTTTCCCAAAAACCCAAAAAAAAAAAGAAAACATTGAAAAAAAATTTTTCTTATTACAAGTTATCTTTAAAAAAATTTTTTTTTAAAAAAAACCAACTAAAAAAAGAGGGTCTTTAAAAAAAAATTTTAAAAAAAAAAAGGGTTTTTGGGGAAAAATTCCTTTTGTAAGAAATTTTTGTTTAAAAATCGTTTTATTTACCCCCGGGAATTTTGGGAAAAGAAACAGGCCCCAAAAATTTTAAAAAAATTGGGTTTTGGGGGCTGTTTCCCCTTGGATTTCTCTCCTTTCCCCCAAATTTTAATTTAAGCCGTTGCCTTAAAAAAAAAGTTCCGGGGTTTTGGGTTTTGGCCGGTTTTGGGGGGGGGAAAAAGGGTTTCCCATTTTGGGGGGGGTTTAAAAATGCCCTTTTTTTTAATTCCTGCACCCCCAAAAAGAAAAAGCAAATTTAAAAAAATCATATTTTTTTAAACCCCTTTTTCATGGGAAAAAAACCAATTTTAAAAAAGGGAAAAAATTTTAAAACAAATTAAAAATTCCCAAAAAAACCCAAAAAAAAATGTTTTTAAATAAACAAAAAACCCCCCAAAAAAAAACAAATTAGTTTAAAAAAAATTTTAAAAAAAAACCCCAAAAACCAAAAAAAAACCTTTTAAAAAAATCAATGTAAATTTGAAAAAAAAGGGGGTTATAAATTCATTTTCCCCCCCAACCCCAATGGTTTTAAAAAAAATCTTTGGTAAATTTTTTTAATGCAAAAAAGGGGGAAATAAAACCCTTGTAAAAAAAGATGTATTTTTGGGCCCTTTTCTTTATCTATGGCCCCCCAGAAAATGTTAAACAGTTTCAATTAAAAAATGGAAGCCAAAAACCCCCACTTAAGAAAAGTTTAAGGTTACAAAAGCCAAAAAGCTCCGCTAAACCAGTTTTTTAAACAGGAAATATAAAATCTCTACAGGGCCAAGGCCTTTTGAAGAAGAGAAATATAAAACACTCAATAAAGCCTTTTAAATTGAAGCACAGTTGTATTAAATGGACAAAATCAAATCCCCAAAAATAAACTCATTAAAAAAATTGTTTTTTGAGGGTAATAAGACAAAAATCAAAGGAAAACTGTACTGCTTTAAAACCGCTGTTTTTAAACAAACTAAAGACAACCAAAAAAACAACAAATTGGGTTTGTTAATTAAATGATTTTTAGAACATCCCTGCTTTTCTGGCCTTTTCATCAAAGCTCCAAAAGTTTTCACGAATGAAACAAGTAATTTTGAGGAAATAAAAACTACCCTGGGGACTTTGCCTTTATCCCGCCGGGGTAAAGTTTAACCCGGAACGACCTTGAGGCTCGTTTCTTTGAATTTTGAAGAACCCCTAAAAAAACCCAAGGGGGATTTTAACAAAGAATACCTTTCCTAAGTTAAAAAATGTTTAAGTGAGCAAATCACCAAAATACCCAAGGAAGCATTTTAAATGGATTTAAAAATTACCCCCAAAAAAGATTCCCTTAAAAACAAAGAGTTTTAGGGTAAAAAGCCAAATCTAGGAAAATCAATGTTAAAAAATCATTCAATACCCCAAAAGACACTATAGCAAAATTAAGTTCTGGTTATTAATATAAAGAGTTTCCCCGTGCCTTTTTTGCCAAACCAACTAATAAATTTGACCTTTTAATGAAAAAATCAACCTTTAAAAAAAAAAATTTACCCCGAACCTTTTCCTGATCCACGGTCCCAAGTGTGGAGGTTTAAACAATTTGCCCCTAAAACAAAATGCCACATCCCAAACCCGCCCAAATTAAAAACTTAAAGGGCACAGGCCATAAAGCTAAAAAAGGTAGGTTAAGAAAATTCTTTGAGAAAAATTTTTAAATCTCCCCACATGCCACGAAGCCATTAAGCCAAAGAAAAAAAATAATCTTGGCCCTTTGAATTGAATTGACCCCTTGTTCAAGTGTGGCGAATCATCAATCCCCAAAAAGCACTTAGTTAAAAAGTTGTTTTTAAAGGTAATGGGTAAAAGCCCTAGGGGAAAAAGGGGGTTTTTAAAAAGCTGAAAAATAGAAATCCAAGGAACCTTTTGAACAAAAAATCATCTCCGTTTGAAGTTAAAAATTTTTAAAAATTCTGTTTGTCTATTGATTTAACACCCCCCGTAGATTTAAATAAAGACCAAAAATTAGGAATTAAAAAAGTGGGGCATTGGTTTTTGGACCATAATTCTAGGGAAAAAGTGAAAGGGTCCGGGGCCGCCCGTTGTAACTGCCGAAGAACCAAAAAAGACCAAAAACCCCGAACAAAAAAATCAATTCTTTGAGTTTGTGTTAAGGTAGAACAAAACACCAGATTTTCATGGCAACACAGCCGAATATTTGAAGGACGGCCCTTAAACCCCAAAGAATTCTGCATTAAAACAAAGCAGGGAAATAAAGAATGACCAAAACTAAAAGGAAGAAAATTTTTCCTTTAAACAATCTGATTGTAAAAAAAACGACCCCAAAAAAGCATTTGAATAAAAATTTAGGCTCCTTTGGGGGTATCTGAAATTCCTTGAATCAACTTGTTTTCCCTGTTTTTTCAAGTCAACCAACAAACAAAAAAAATAAGCAATAATTAAGTTGGAAAAAAAGGCCCCGGGTGAACCTTTTTTCCTTTACTGTGATTTTTGAATGATGTGTCTTTAAAAAATTTTTCCCCCTTAAAAAAAAACCGCCATAAAAAATTTTGCTCCTTGAGGAAAAAAGTTTGGTGGGCCCCCCTACAACAAAGACGACCCTAGGTAAGCATCTTACCCTTTGGGTGTAAAAACCTTGGCAAAACCCAAAACTTTAAAAAAGAAATTTAATTTAAAAAAGGAAAAAGCACCTTACCAGAGTTTAAAACCCCACAGCTTGATTTAAACAATTTTTTACCCAACAAACCCATCTAAAAAAAAGATTTTTAAAAAAAAAATTTGAATGAAAAAAAAATGCTTTAAACCAAGGGTGGCCTAAAACACCAAAAAAGGGATTTTTAAAAAAAATCATTTTCGTGAAGTTATGAATTAAAGTGAGAAAATCTTCCCTTGAAAAAATGTATCTTCAACCCCCAAAATTATTGAATAAAAACAAGTAAGCTGGAAAGGGAAAAAAAGCTGGATCCTGGGTGACCTGGTTTTTTTATCCCCAGGCCCAAAGCTGGGGAAGTATGGAAAAATTTGCCACTTAAATACAAAATGCAGTCAGGCCCCCCCTTTTAGAATACAAGTTTAAGGCCGAAATCCCTGAAATTAAAAAGGACGATCACCCTAAAATAGCATTACAAGAGTTAAAGACCTTTACAAAGGGCCTTTAAAAGGGTTTTGAAAGAAATAATAAAACATATAAAACACAACTAAAACCGAATTGAAAGCACGTTCATATTTAAACAATTATTTAACAAAAGGTTTTTCCCGTTAAACAATTTTTAAGGGTACGAATGACCAACGAAGGGGGAAAATAATTTAAAAAAAAATTTCCCCCTCATTTTTCCAAGTCTGAATTTCCTTATAAGCCCTTCCGTTCCCTGGGAAAAGTCGTTGAAAACCTTACTTTTTCAGAAATTCTAAGAAATAAAAAAGTACCCGGAATTTTTTAAAAAATCCCTTCGTGAGATTATGTTTGCTTGGGACACAAAACCCGCATTTAAACCAACTGAATAAATAGGTCAGGACCCTCAATAGGCAAGGTTCCAAAAAATGTTTTTAGTTGGATAAAATTGCCGAGAACCCCTTTCAAAAAATTTTAAAAACACTAATAAAAATTTTCAATAAAGACACTTGTTTGGGATTGAATGTTTAGAAACAATCACCCCATTGTTTTTCATCAAAGCCAATTACTAAAAATTAAGGGAAAATGGATTTAAAAAGCGTCACAAACCTAAACATTATAAAACAAAAGTGTTTTAAATTAGCAAAAATTTTTTGGAAAAATTTCTGGTTGTTTTAGCTTAAACCAAAACAACCAAACAAAAAAAAAAGCATTTAAAAGAATAACTTTTGGGTACTGGTTTTTAGGTTCTGTTCAGCAATAAATGCACCCTGTTAAAATATGTATAATCTGCAAAAGCACCCTTAAAGTTTTGAATAAGAAAAAGTAAGGGTGATGCTTAAGAAACCACGTTTCAACCGACCCCCTCAAAAATTGACAAAATCAAGGACCCCTTGAAATTTTTTTTAGATTCTTTTCATTTTTCCTGTAATATTCCCGCCCCAAGACATTACACTAAGACAAGCAAGCATTAGGGAAAATAAGGGTTTTGGGGGGACCTGTTTCTTGTCTCTTGCCCAAAGTGAAGGTTAACTTTCCATTTTAACAAACACAAGTACAAAGCCCCTTGGTAATTCAATGGTCTTCCTGCCCGGCAAAAGCCCAAAAAAACGAATATTAGATGCATTATCAGAATGTGGGCCCCACCCTCCCCCTTTGCACAGGGGGCCATGGATTTGAAAAGAAGACCAAAACACATATGAAATAGCCCTAGAAATTTAAATGCAGCGCAACTTAAATGGGTCATTAATTCCAAAAAAATATTAAAAAAATATTTTTTAAGAAAGAATGCCAAATTCAAATGAAAAACTGTATGCTTAACAATTTATCACTAAAAACTCCAAAAGAGACTTTTGAATAAAGAATCAATTTTGGTTAAGTTTTAAATTAATTTGTTAACCTTTCCTCCCTTAGAATTTCATTTTAACCCAAAAAACACTAATGAAAAAGTAAAATCGTTTAAAAAATGGTTCCCGCCCTTTCCTTACCGTGACGCAGGCCCATGAAAACTGGTTTTTCCCGGGGTTTCCCAAAACAACTCCAAGACAATCAAAAATCACCCTTTTTAAAAAGTTTCTGAACCACAAGTTTCAATGGCACTAGCAAAAAAGATTTTCCCCCAAAAACCATGAAGTAAGGGGAAAACACAAGCTTTTTTGAAACCCTTGGAAAGGGGGTTTAAAAACCAAAATTCCCAAAAAAAAAAAGTTTAAAATAAGAAACCAATTGTTTGAAATAAAACAATTTAAACAAATTTTTGTAAAATCCAACAAGCTTACTGAATTAACAGTAATCCGTGGAATTTAAAATTTCCTCCCAAAACTTTGATTAAACAAAAGTTGTTAAAGGTTCCCTTGGGATTTTTCTTTCCAATCCCGTCTTGGAATAAGTTGACTGTTTCAACCAATAAGGGCCAAACCTTTAAATCCCTAATTGGAGAAACAACTCATGAACATGAAAAAAACGGTTTCCCTTAGGTTAATTACAAATGAAAATTTCCAGATTTGGCACAAGTGCCTTAAAGGGCAATTAATTGCAACAGAAACCTCATAAAAAAAGATTTTTTAAGAGTAATCAAATCAAACCAATTTTGGGAAAAAAATTATCCAAAAAACCAAGGAAAAATAGGTTTCCTGTAATGTTATGACCAAAAAATCCAAATTCGATTTAAACGTATTTTTTAAAACCAAGGACTTTAAACCCAGTTTCTCAAAAGAAATTAAAAAAAGACTAATTTTTCCTTATACTGTGTTTAATTCTGTTTGTAATAGAAATCAACTCTCCCAAAAACACTTAAAAAAATGCCGTTTGGGGAATTCCAAGGGAAAAATCACGGATTCTAAAACATTTGGTTTGATAGTATCAGAATGTAAAAGGGACTTTACTTTGTTTAAAAATTGTTTGAAAACAAGACAAATCCAAAGAGAAAAAAATGTTAAAAACTGTTTCTGTCGAGTTGAAGTTATTATGGGAGCAAATAACTTTATTTCAAGATCGAAAATTTCAATGCCAATCATATGCAAAAAAATTAGTGAAAATCAAGGCAAAAAAAAAAAAAGCGAGGTTTTTGGGTGATTCTGTTTTCCTTGATTTACTTGTAATCCGAATTGGGGGGCCCGGAAAAATTGTGTCCCTTTAGGACCAAGAACCGTACCCTTTGTTTCCCTCTCCTTTGGTTAAGTTAATGTCCCAAATGACTCTTGTACCAAATGTACCTAGTTTAAAAAGCATGGTACATGTAAGTAATCACTACCTTGAATTGAAATTTTACAGTATGAATTAAAACCTTTTCCTGCCAGAAAAAGGTCCCAGCTTGGGGTTTAATGGGAAAAGTAAATAAAATACCAGAAAAAGACTTTAACTGTTATTTCGAAAATAAGATCAAAATTTTTAATGGCCACCCCCTTTATTATAAAGAATATCAATAAAAATATGCAAAACCTTTTATTGTAAAAGTGGAACTAATTGCAAAAAAATACAAAAAAAGCCTTTCCAATGAACCCAAGTTCCCTTTGGGGAAACATTCCTTGAGAAAATCTCCTTTCAAATTTGTTTAGATATAATTATGCCACAAAAAAGGCACTTACTGAATGAAAGAACAAATCAATGTTAGAAATTAATTTTGGGTCCCTTTTCCCGGTTCTCCTTAAAAGTTTTAAAGTAAGTTAAAAAAAACCCGGCCCGCTTTGGACCCCCACCCAAATTTAAAATTTTTGAAAAAAAAAAAAAAGTTTTAAAAGTTTCCCGTTAGGAAACAAAAGGTTTTGTGAAGTAAAAATTACCAATTTCAAATTTTAACATTTAAAAAATAATAAAATAAATCCAAAGGGGCCCTTCCTTTTAAACCAAATTAAAGGAAGGAACGTGCCAAAAGCCGGGTATTCTGTTAAACCAACAGCCCAAAAACTAAAAAGATATCAAAATATCGTTTGTTGATTTATATTGTGAACAACTTCCTTTTCCTCGATGGATTTAAACCCCAAAGAGATTTAAAAAAAAAGATGTTTGGAAAATAAAGACATCCCGGGGACTGGTTTTTTACCCCCTTTCGGAAAAGGTTGGGTCTAGGCCCTTTATTTAAAAAACCCAAACCCAAAGGCCTTGAAAGTTCCCTGCCCCGAGGGGCCCTAGCCAAAAAAAGACTGTATCCTAGGGTGCACCTGGTTCTTCCTGTGGATCTCACTGTGTCCCAGAAGCTGTGGAAGTGAGTGTCTTACAGATTTGCCCATCTTAATAAAAATGGCAGTCACACAAAGCCCTGCCTACTTGAGATACAGTTCAATGGTCTGCGATGCACTGGACAATAGCTCAGAAGAGCGATCACCCTAAGTGTAAGCATAATAGCATTTGAAGTGGCACTAGTCACCTCTTTGAATATGGCCTGCGATCAACCGTGCTGAAGCAAGACGACAATATAATTACACTATATGAAATACACTTTACTAGAAATTGAAAGACAAGTTGCACTACTTGAAGATGGACAGATCATCAAAATTACCCCATAGAAGCACTTACTGCATTGAAAAACAAAGTTAGTGTTTTTGTAGAGTAATCAGAATGACCAAATCTGCCATAGAGAAATACTGTCTGCTTTCAACCAACTGATGTCAGCACTAGAAACCCAAGAAGCACTTATGAAAAGAATCATCATGTCTCCGTTTGAGTTATCTGAATTGATTCGTTGAGATCAATCTTCGTTTGCCTATATTTGTCATGCTCAACTGCAACAAGTAGCTTACTGAATGTAAAGACAAGCAATGCTCAAGTTGAGGAAATAAAAGACTGTATCCCTGGGTGCACCTGGTTCTTCCTTGGATCCTCCTGTTCCCAAGCTGTGGAAGTGATGTCTTGCAATGCCCATCTAAATACAAAATGCCAGCCAGTCACACAAAGCCCTGCCTACTTTGAGATACAGTTTCAATGGTCCCGACATGCCCCTGGACAATAGCTCAAAAAGAGATGATCACCTAGGTGTAAGCATAGCATTAGCATTTGACGAGTGGTCAACAGTCACCTTCTAACATAATTGGCCTGCAGATCAACCGATTGAAGCAAGACAGACAAATATAATTAACACTATATGGGAAAAAGCACTTTACCTAGAAATTGAAATGGCACACAGCTTGCATACTTGAAGATGGACAGATCATCAAAATTACCCCAACAAAGCACTTTGCATTGAAAAACAAAGTTAGTATTTTTGTAAGGGTAATCAGAATGACAAAAATCTGCACATAGAGAGAAAATACTGTACTGCTTTCAAACCAGCTGATTGCACAACCCAGACAACTCCAAAGAGAAGCACTTTATGAACAAAAGAATCATCTGAATGTATCCGTTTGAAGTTATCTGAATGTGATTCGTGGATCAATCTTCCGTTGAATCCGTAAATTTTATTGTCATGCTGCAACTCCAAATAGCACTTACGATATGTAAAGACAAGTCAATCCAAGTTAGAAATATAAAAAACTGGTATCCTGGGGTGCACCTGGTTCTTCCTTGGATCACTCAATGTGTCCAGGCTTGGAAGTTGTGTCTTACTGTTTGCCCATCTTAAAACTCAAAAGTCCACCAGCAACAAAGAAGCACTGTCTCTTTGAGATACAGTTTCATGTCTTGAGATACCGATGGACAATAGCTCAGAGAAAGACTGACTTCAACCAACTAGGTGTAAGCACAAAAGACCCCAAAAAAGCATTTGGTAAGTCACGAAGTACCTTGATACAATGTGGCTGAGATCATACTGTTCTTTAAGCAACTTGACAACAAACGCCCCAAAATAGCACTTATGAATGTAAAACACATATCCTAGAAAATTGAAATGGACCAGCTTGTATTCTTGATCGTTAAAATTGCAAAATTACCCCAACAAGAATGCACTTACTGATTGAAAACAAAGTCATGTTAATTGAGTAATCAGAATGACAAAAAGACATAGTAAGGAAAACACTGTCTGCTTTCAAGTACCAAGCTGATTCGTTGGAGACATCTTCAAACAGATCGTCATCTAAAGTATTAATGCTCAACTGCCCCAACAAGTAGCACTTACTGAATGTAAAACAGTCAATGGCCTTGAGGAAATATAAAATAGCTGATACCCTAGGGTGCATCTGGTTCTTCTGGATCCAGCCTCTTAGGCTAGTATCAGGCACCATTGAAGGTGCCGGCTCTGCATTAGACCTGCTGTCTGTTGTTATACTGCTGAAAGAACACACAACCAAGACCTCCAAAGAAGAAGCACTTATGAACAAAAGAATCATCAGTGTCTCCGTTTGAGGTATCTGAATGTTGTATCAGTGATAGAGCAAATCACCAGCATTTTCAAATAGCAACCAAATCGCATACTTGAAGATGGACAGATATCAAACTTTCCCAACAAGAAGCACTTCGCATTGAAAACAAAGTTAGTGTTTTTGTAAGGTAATCAGAATGACCAAAATCTGCCAAGAGAGAAATTTTCTGTACTGCTTTCAACCAAGCTGATTGCTAACAGATCAACCAAGAGAAGCACTATGAATAAGAATCATCAGTGTCTCCGGTTTAGGTTATCTGAATTGATTGCTGCAGCAATCTTAGCTTTGTCGTTTTGTCATCTCAACTGCCAACAAGTAGCACTTACTGAATGTAAAGACAAGTCAATGCTCAAGTTGAGGAAATATAAAAGACTGTATCCTGGGTAGCATCTGGTTCTTCCTGGATCTCAGTCCACGTTAGGCTTAGTATCAGAGATACGAGCAGATGCCTCTTCAAAATGGACCACAGCTGTCTTTGAGATCTATATTCAAGGTCCTGAAAACTGGACAATCCAAAGACGAACCCCAAAGAAGTAGCATTATGAAGTAAAGAATCATCAAGTGTCTCCGCTTTGAAGTATCAGATATGTGTTCCGTTGAGAATCGATCTTCCGTTGTCGTCCGTTGAGTATTTGTCATGTCAACTGCCCCAACTAGTAGCACTTACTGAATGTAAAGACAAGTCAATGCTCAAGTTGAGGAAATATAAAAGACTGTTATCCCTGGTGTGCATCTGGTTCTTCCTGAACCAGCTAGTAGTGCTTAGACATCCAAAGTGCACATAACAAAGCCCGATCACAGGTCTGTACATTTTGGGTCCCTGCGTCTGTTATATCTGAAGAACACACCCTAAGTCAAAAGTGACGACCACCTTAACAAGTAGCACTTATGAAGTAAGACAACATAGTACTCCTTTAGAATAACCTATGGATTCCGGAGATCGATCTTCCTTGATAGTCAGTAGTAATTATCAACATAAACTGCCTACAATTGTACCTTAGGAATGTAAAGACAAGTCAATGCTCAAGTTGAGGAAATATAAAGAGACTGGTACCTGGGTAGCAACCTGTTCTTCCTTGAGTCCTCACTGTGTCCCAGAAGTTGTGGAAGTGATGTGTCTTGACAGATTTGCCCATCTTAAATACAAAATGCCAGCAGTCACATCAAAGCCCTGCTCACTTTGAGATAAACAGTTTCAATGGTCCTGACGATGCGCTGGACAATAGCTCAAAAGAGACGAATCACTAGGTGTAAGTATAGCATTAGCATTTGAGAGTGGTCAACGAAGTCACCCTTGCTACCATGTGGCTCTGCAGATCCACGATCTTGAAGCAAGACAGACACATATAATTAACACTATATGAAATAGCACCTTATAACTAGAGAATTGAAATGGCATCACGTTAGTTATCTGATTTGAAGATGGATCAGATCATCAAAATTATCTAAAAGAAGCACTTTAGCATGCATTGAAAACAAAGTAAGTGTTTTTGTAAGGGTAATCAGAATGACCCTAAAATCTGCACATAGAGAGGAAAATACTGTACTGCTTTCAAACAACTGATTGTCACAACCAAGCCTCAAAAGAACTTATGAACAAAGATCACATGCTCGGAGTTATCTGAAAGTTGTATCAGTGAGTAATGCTTCCTTTCAAAGCTATTTGTCAATGAACAGCTGCACTATGATGAACAAAAGCAACTCATTGAAATTAATGATGTCATCCGCTCTTGATAGTCTATGCTAAGAAACAGTGATCTTGACAACTGGAGACATCAAAATTCGTCCGCTGGTCTGAATGTGGAACACCGTTATGTTGTATATTGCAAATTTAACTGACCCCAAACAAGAAGCACTTACTGAAGAAAGACAAGTCAAGTGTCTCTGTTGAGAAATATAAAAATGAGTATCCGGAGTGCAATCTGGTTCTTCCAATGACCAGCTCTGATAGGCTAGATAGACGACATGGAAAAGTCAACGCCTTCTGCATTGACCCATAGTGTCTAGTTAATGAATGATCTGCTGGAATAACTGCTTTACATTATGACACAAGACGACCCCAAAGAGAAGCACTTATGAAGCTAAAGAATCATCAGTGTCTCCGTTTGAGGTTATCTGAATGTGATTCCGTTGAGATCGAATCCTTCCGTTGTCGTCTGTAAGTATTTGTCATGCTCAACTGCCCCAACAAGTAGCACTTACTGAATGTAAAGACAAGTCAATGCTCAAGTTGAGGAAATATAAAGACTGGTATCCCTAGGTGCACCTGCTTCTTCCTTGGATCCAGTCCCCTAAGTAGCGCTAGTTTATCAGACAAAATGAGTAAAGCGTCTTTGAGATCCATCTGAAGCCAGCTGGACACTCGACTGATCCCCTGTTGTTAAATATCTGCATGAAGAACACACAACCAAGTACAATTTCTGAAAGCAAGAAGAACACATATGAAAAGAATCATGAACTGTCTCCTTCTAGGAATCTGAAATGTGCACACACTGATTTGAAGAATCGATCTATCAAAATTCCAACAAAAGCACTCGTACTGTTGAAAATAAGTCAAGCTGAGTAGGGAATCAAAGACAATCTGCACATAGAGAGGAAAATACTGTACTGCTTTCAAACCAGACTACTTGTCCCAAACTCAGAAATTCCAAAGAGAAGCACCATTATAGATACAAAATGAATCACAGTGCTACTGTTGAGAAAGTTTCAATCTGTGGAAATATAAGACGTATTGTTGGAAACAATCTTACGCTTTGTCGTGTATTGTCATGTCAACTGCACCACATTGACAAGTAGACTTACTGAATGCTAAAGACAACAATCTCAAGTTAGAACTATAAAAAGACTTACCTGAAAGAAAGTGCACATCGTTCTTCCTTGAGATCTAGACTGTGCAATAGCTTAGTATTAGCATTGAAATCAAGTGCTTTTGCAATGAACCAGTCCAATGCTCATGTGAATACTGTCTGGCATTCACACACCAAGACTGATTACTCCAAAAGAAGCACTTATCATCAAAAGAATCACAGTGCCCGTTTAAGGTTATCTGAATGTTGTAACGTGAGTAGACGCAAATCACATTCAGCATTTTCAAATGGACACAGCTCATAATTGAGTGATTTGATCAAAATCCCCAACAAGAAGCACTTACTGCATTGAAAACAAAGTGTCGTTTTGTAAGGGTAATCAGAATGACTCAAAATCTGCATTGGAGAAAATACTGTCTGTTTCAACATCGTTGTACATCAACCAGACACTCCAAAGAGAAGCACTTATGAAGTAAAGAATCATCAGTGTCTCCGTTTGAGGTTATCTGAATGTGATTCGTTGAGAAACAATCTTCCAGTTGCTCGTCCAGTATTTGTCGCTCAACTGCCCCAACAAGTAAAACACTTATGAATTTTAAAGACAATTCAATGCTCCAAGCTAGAGAAATATAAAAAGAACTGGTATCCTTTTAGGTTATCTGGTTCTTCCTTGAGATCTCTTTCCTTGTGTCCGTAGTAAGCTCAACTGCCAACAGTGACTTCTGATGTAAGACAGAATGCTCAAGTTAAAATAAAAAATGCCATCCTGGGTCATCTGTTTCCTGATCCAGCTCTGTAGCTAGTATCAGACATGGAAAGTCATGGCCTGACATTGGCCCTGCTGGATTATATCTGCTAGAAGAAACCATGACACCCAAAGGAAGCACTTATGATAATAATCATCATTCCGTTTGAGGGTATCTGACATGTAGAGATCATCTTCCTTGTAGTCCTGCATTGTCAGCCAACTGCCCCAACAAGTAGCACTTACTAATGTAAAGCAAGTCAGCTCAGTGAGGAATATAAAGACTTTGGTATCCTGAGTACTGTTTCTGATGCACTCACTTGCCCATAACTTGAAGATGGACAGATTAATAAAATGCCCCAGCACAGCAAGCCCTCTGACTTGAATCAAAGTTTATTGTAGGACATCGATGACCAAAAGCTCTGCATTACGATCACTGAGGTGAAGCATACTTAGCATTTGCTTAGTGGTCAAACCAAGTCACCCTTTCCACATGGTGGCCTGCAGATCGCCGATGAAAACAAGCACATATAGTAATCTATATGAAATAGCACATTTACCTAGAGAATTGAAATGACACAGCTTGCTCTTGAGATAAGATCTCAATGTACCCCAAAGAAGCACTTACTGCATTGAAAACAAATTAGTTTTTGTAGGGTAATCAGAATGACCAAAATCTGCACAGTAGATAATGCTGACTGTTAAACCAAGCTGATTCGTGACCTCCAAAGAAGCACTTATGAAAAAAAGAATCTCAGTGTCTCCTGTTGAGTGTTATTTGGTTCTGTTATCGCTGCTCAAGCAAATACACTTACTGTGTAAAGACAAGTCAATGCTCAAGTTGAGAAATATAAAGATGTATTTGGTGCACTGTCTTCCTTGATCAAAGCCAGTAGCTAGTACAGGACAGAAGCCCTGCCTCATTGGACCTGCTGTCTGTTTTAATCTGCTGAGAACAACAACGACTCCAAAGGAAGCACTTATGAACAAAAGAATCATCAGTGTCTCCTTTGAGGTTATCCTGAATGTTTATCAGTGAGTAGCAAATCACCAGCATTTTCAAGACAGCTGCATATGAAGATGGACGATCTCAAATTACCCCAACAAGAAGCACTTTTCTGTTGAAAACAAAGTTAGTGTTTTTTAAGAATGGTAATCGAATGACCAAAAATCTGCACAAGAGGAAAATACTGTCTGTTTAAACCAATCTGATTGTCACAACAAGACACTCCAAGAGAAGCACTTATGAAAAAGAATCATCAGTGTCTCCGTTTGAAGGTTATCTGAATGTGATTCCGTTGAGATCAATCTTCCGTTTCGTCGTAGTATTTGTCATAACAACTGCCCAAAAGTAGCACTTACTGAATGTAAAGACAAGTCAATGCTCAAGTTGAGGAAATATAAAAGACTGGTATTCCTGGGGTGCACTGGTTCTTCCTTGGATCCGCCTGTAGGCTAGTATGACTGGAAGCGATGCTCTGCAATCTCCCAGCTGTCTGTTGTTATATTTAGCTGAAGAACAATACCAAGACGATCCCAAGGAAGCATATGCAAAGAATCATGAGTCTCTTGCTTAGGTCTGAATTGATTCCGTGGAGAGATCTTCCAGCTTTCCTAGAATTTGGCACACAGTGCATTACTTGAAGAGGACAGATCAAAAAAAAATTTCCCCAACAAGAAGCCTTCTCATTGAAACAGTTAGGTTTTGTAAGGGCTAATCAGAATAAAAGAAATCTGCATGGGGAGGAAATACTGTACTTTTTCAAACAACGATGTCACAACCAAGACAACTCCCAAGAAGAGCACTTTATGAAGCAAAAGAATCATCAGTATCTCCGTTGAGGTTATCTGAAATGGATTATCCTGAGAATCAATCTTCCTTGTCGCATATTGCAAGCATACTGCCCCATCAAGTAGCACTTACTGAATGTAAAGCAGTCATGCCTTAGGAAATATAAAAGACTGTATCCGGTGCACCCTTTTTTGGAATCAAAAAATCTCATGTGTCCCGTGAGATTGGAAAGTGATTGACTGACAGATTTGCCCATCTTCAATATCCAAAGCCCATGCCTTAGTCACACAAGCCTGCTACTTTGGAATACTCCCAAAGAGAGCACCTGGCATGCAACAAGAGTTATCCTTTGTAAGCTAATTGAATGCATATCTGACATGGAAGAATACTGTACTGCATTTCAGATCGCCGTATTTGCTAAAGACGACCAAAAGAAGCACTTATATAAAGAGCATCTTTCCTTTGAGATTGAAATGGCAATTCTTGTCAATCTTAGATGGACAGATATCAAACTTACTCCCAACAGAAACATCTGTACTTGCATTGAAAAACAAAGTTAGTGTTTTTGTAAAGGTAATCAGAATGACAAAAATCTGCACTCAAGAGGGAAATACTGTACTGTTTCAAACTGCTGATTGAAACACACAACCAAGACGAATCCAAAGAGAAGCACTTATGAAGTAAAGAATCATCAGTGCTCCGCTTGAGGTTATCGATTGATTCCTGTTGAGATCAATCTTCCGTGTCGTCCGTAAGTATTTGTCATGCTAACAACTGCCCCAACAAGTAGCACTTACGAATGTAAAGACAAGTCAATGCTCAAGTTGAGGAAATATAAAAGACTGGTATCCCTGGGTGCATCTGGTTCTTCCTTGGATCCAGCCGCTGTAAGGATGGTTTGATCAGATTCCCACTGAAAGACAAAATGCCTGCATGGACCACCAATGCCTGCTACTTGAGAGATACAGTTTCAATGTCTGAGAGCCACAAACTCAAGACAGACTCCAAAGAGAAGCACTTTGACGAATGCAAAAGACATCATCAGTGTCTCCAGTCTTGAGTTATCTGAAAATGTTGAAAATATACTTGGCCTAGTATGCAATGCACACCTAGCATTTGTAAATGGCACACAGCTTGGATATACTTGAAGATGGACTGATCATCATCTCACCCCAACTAGAAGGCATCTTACTGCATTGAAAAACAAAGTAGGCTGTTTTGTAAGGGTATATCATGGAATGACCAAAAGACTGCACAAAGAGAAGCTAGAGAAATCACTGTACTGCTTAAGCTGATTGATCTTGAGACATTCGTGTCCAGTAGTATTTGTCATAACTCAACTGCCCCAACAAGTAGCACTTACTGAAGTAAAGACAAGTCAATGCTCAAGTTGAGGAAATATAAAAGACTGTATCCCTGGGGTGCACCTGTTCTTCCTTGGATCCAGTCATGTTCCCAGAAGCTGTGAATAGGCTAAAGATTTGCCATCTTAAATACAAAATGACCAGCAGTCAAGCAAACTGCTACGTTGAGATACAGTTTCAACCAGAGCTGGAAAACTCAAAGAGATAGCACTGGTTAGCATACAAAGAGATCATCAGAGTCCTCTGTTGCAGATACTTGAATATGTTTTGAGAGACAGACATATTAACACTAGAATCATGTACCAGAGTCACAGCTTGCATATTGAAGATGGACAGTATCATAAAATTACCCCAACAGAAGCACTTACTGCATTGAAAACAAGTTAGTGTTTTGTAAGGTATCAGAATGACCAAATCTGCACTAGAGGGAAAATCTGTACTGCTTCAAACCAAGCTGATTGTAAACTAAACAGACAACTCCAAAGAAAGCACTTATGAAAAAGAATCATCAGTGTCTCCGTTTGAGTTATCTGAATGATTTCGTTGAGATCAATCTTCCGTTGTTCAATCGTAGTATTTGTCATCCAACTCCCCAACAGTAGCACTTACTGAATGTAAAAAAGTCAATGTCGTTGAGAAATATAAAGCGGTATCCTGGGTGCATCTGGTTCTTCCTGATCCAAAATCTGTATCAGAAGGAAAATATGACGGGTTCTTTAAAAAAGCTGGTTGTTTCAAGAACCAATAAAACACTAAAGAGAAACATTTGAACAAAAGAATCATCAGTGTTCCGTTTGAGGGTTTTCTGAATTGATTTGTTGAGAAATCCCGCTTTTCCGTCGTATTTGTATGCTCAACTGCCCCAACAAGAGCACTTACTGAATGTAAAACAAGTCAAGTCAAGTTGAGGAAATATAAAATACTGGTATCCTGGGGTGCATCTGGTTCTCCTTGGATCCAAACTAGCTAAGGCTAGACAGACATGGAAAGGTAGGCTCTGCATTGGGCCCCTGCTGTCTGTTGTTATATTTGCTGAAGAACACACACGCAAGACGCCCCAAAGAGAAGCACTTATGAATAAAAAAAATCATCAGTGTCTCCGTTTTAGGTTATCTGAATGTTCCGTTGAGGTCATCTTCCGCTTGTCGCCCGTAGTATAGGCATGCATCAAAATTCCCAACAAGTAGCGACTTTACTGAAATTAAAGACAAAAAAGGGTTTCAAGTTGAGAAAATATAAATCTGGTATCCTGAGGTGATCTGGTTCTTCCTTGGATCCAGCCCAAGAGCATAGTACAGGACATGGAAAAAGCTCTCATTGACCCTGCTGTTTTGTATATCTTGAAGAACATTAATAACAAGCACTGCCCAAAGAGAAACACTTATGAATAAAAAATCAATTTAGTGGGTTCTGTATTGGTTATTGGTTCTTCTTTATCCAGTGGTAGAAGCAAAAACACCCGGTGAGCAAGCATTAGGATTGACGATGTCCCTTGTCACCTGTTGATTGGCCTATCAGACGACTCCAAAGAAACATTATACAAAAGAAAACACATGTTCCGTTTGGAAAGGTTAAAACTAAATGGATCCTGTTAGAACAACTTCTGCTTGTCGCGTGTATTTTTTTCAATGGTTCAACTGCCCAACAAGTAGCACTACTGAAGTAAAAAAAGTCAATGCTCAAGTTGAGGAAAATAAAAGAATTATCCGGGGCACCCTTTCTTCCGGATCCAGTCCGTTAGTTGCTGAAGTAATCAGAATTTAAACAAAATGCCAGGAACGCCCCCTCTTTAACCAGCTGATGTTGAAAATCCTGCTGAGAAATCCAAAAAAAGATCACTCCTTTAAAAAGTTACTATTGATGAAAATAACGGTCCTTTGCCCTGTTTGCAGTTATCTGAAGTAAGACAACAATAATAGAACAAAATAACACACCAGATTCAATGGCCCGTTCATTTCTTTAAGATGGACAGACATCGATTACCCAACAAGGCAACTTTACGCATTGGAAAAAAAACAAAGTTAGTGTTTTTGTAAGGGTAATCGGGAAAGACCAAAATCTGCACATAGAGAGGAAAATACTGTACTGCTTTTCAAACCAAGCTGATTGTCAAACTCAAGAAACCCCAAAGAGAAGCACTTATGAACAAAAAGAATCATCAGTGTCTCCGTTTGAAGTTATCAAATGATTTGTTGAGAACAATCTTCGCTTCGTCCAGTATTGTCACCAACTGCCCCAACAAGAGCACTTACTGAATGTAAAGACAAGTCAATGCTCAAGTTGAGAAATATAAAAGACTGGTATCCCTGGGTGACTGGTTCTTCCGATCCAGCTCAATTGCTGACAGACTGGAAGTGATGTCTGCATTAAAGCGTCTTGTTAATCTGAAATACAAAACCAGACACCCAAAAGAAGCACTTCGAACAAAGAATCACGGTCTCCTTGGGGCTGAATGTCTGTTTAACAGTGAGCTAAGCAAATGCCCCACAAAACACTTATGAATGTAAGACACAGTCAGAAATTTTAAGTTGGAGGATTATCAATAATACTTCCCCGATAGCCTTCTTTGAAGCCAAGTTAGGCTTAATAAGACGGTATAGAATGCACCTCTTACTTGGATTGTGCCAGCTTAATACTGAAGATGCATTATCAAAACCCCAAAAGAAGCACTTATGCAAAGAACACAATGTTCAGGTTTTAAGGTTATCGAATGATAAATTGTCTGGAGGGGAAAATCTTACCGCTTTCAAGCGCAGTTTGGAGTTGTTACAAAATACCCCAAAAGAAACACTTTACTGAAATGAAAGACAACATTGCTGTTTGAGGAAAATCGAATTGTGACCTGTTGAGATCAAAACTTCACTGTGTCCTGAATTTTTTCCAAATGTTCCGGTCCAAAGAAGCACTTAACAAAAAGACAATGTCCTGCTTTAAATTCGAAATATTTTTGAACACTGTACTTTGAGATTTAGTTTTCAACTGTCCCAAAAGTCCACTGGGTTAAACAATTGCCCCTTTAAATAAAAAGACGATACCCTGGGTAAATCGTTCTTCCTTGGATCGCTAGACATTCAGACAGGGGAAGTCACCTCTGCATTGGACCCCCCTGGTAACTGCTGAAAATCACCATTAACCCAAAACAGACCCAAAAAACACTATAAGAAAAGCACTTCCCTGAGGAAATTTAAATGGGCACACAGCTTGCATACTTGAAGATGGCGTTATCAATTACCCCAACAAGAAACACTTACTGATTGAAAAAACAAAGTTAAAGGTTTTTGTAAGGGTAATCAGAATGACCAAAATCTGCATAGAGAGGAAAATACTGACTGCTTTCAAACCAAGTGATTGTCACAACAAGACAACCCCAAAGAGAAGCACTTTGAAATAAAAGAATCATCATGTCTCCGTTTGAGGTTATCTGAATGTGATTCGTTGAGATCAATCTTCCGTTGTCGCCGTAGTATTGTTATAGCTCAACTGCCCCCAACAAGTAGCACTTACTGAATGTAAAGACAAGTCAATGCTCGTTGAGGAAATATAAAAGACTGGTATCCCCGGGGTGCACCTGGTTCTTCCCTGATCCTCACTGTCCCAGAAGCTGTGGAAGGATGTGTCTTACAGATTTGCCCATCTTAAATACAAAATGCCAGCAGTCACACAAAAGCCCTCCCTCTTTGAGATTTTCAAGTTTATGGTCTGACATGCCGCTGGACAAAGCTCAAGAAGAGGACGATCACCCTAGGTTAAGAAGCATTAGCATTTGACGAGGGTCAACGAAGTCACCCTTTCACAGGTGGCCTGCCCAAAAAACTGTTGAAGCAAGACAGACACATAATAATTAACACTTATGAACAAAAGCACTTTACCCAGAGATTGAAATGGCACAAAAGCTTGCTATACTTGAAGATGGGCAGATCATCAAAATTAATCCAACAAGAAAACACTTACTGCATTGAAAAACAAAGGTTTTTTGTAAGGGTAATCAGAATGACCCCAAAATCTGCACATAGAGAGAAAATACTGACTGCTTTCAAACCAAGCTTGATTGTCACAACTTCCAGACAACTCCAAAGAAAAAGCACATATAAAATTTCACTAATGAAAAGAACTTACTGAATGTAAAGCATCAATCCAAGTTGAGGAAATATAAAAACTGAACCTTACTGGCTTTGGTAGTGAGGGTAATCAGGGAAAGAAAATTGGCCCCGATTGACTTTCTTTTGTTATTTGTCACAACCAGACAACTCAAAAGAGAAGCAAAAATATCAGTATCCGTTAGGTATTTGTTGTAACAAGTAGCAAATTACCGAATTTTAAATGGCACAAGCTCAAGTTTGAAAAAGACTGGTATCGGGTCACTTTCCACGAAACCTTATGCAGAAGAACAAATTAGTGGTAAGGGTAATAGAATTTACCCTGCCGTCTGTTGTTTTTCAAAAAACACACAACAAGACAACCCAAAGAGAAGCAATTATGAACAAAAGAATCATCAGTGTTCCGTTGAGGTTATCTGAATTGTTTTGGTAATTTTTTGGGGGTAGAGCAAATTCAACTTTTAAATACACTACTATGAAAGACGAATTTAGTAAAATATAAAACGTACGGGTGCATTTCTTCATGAACCAAGTTAGGCTAGTATCAGGGAAAGGAAAGGCACCACCTGCATTGACCCTCCCGAACCAAAAAAAAAGAAGCACTTATGAAGTAAAGAATCATCAGTGTCTCCGTTGAGGTTATCTGAATTGATTCGTTGAGATCAAACTTCCGTTGTCGTTCGTGATTTGTCATGCTCAACTGCCCCAACAAGTAGCACTTTTCTGAATGTAAAGACAAGTCAATGCTCAAGTTGAGGAAATATAAAAACTGGTATCCCTGGGGTGCATCTGGTTCTTCCTTGGGTCCAGCCGTTTGGCTAGTATCAGGACATGGAAGGTGCACGGCTCTGCATTGGACCCCTGCTGCTGTTGTTATATTGCTGAAGAACACAAACCAAGACAACTCCAAAGAGAAGCACTTATGAACAAAGAATCTATGCAGGTTTCTGTTTGAGAGTTTCTGAATGTTGTAATCCCCAGTGAGTAAAGAAATCAAGCCTTAAAAAAAATGCCCCAACCAGAACTGAGTGACGCGATCATCAAAATTCCCAAAGGCACCAGACAGCACAAATGCCTTGAGTACTTTTGAATGATGGTGCATTTCAAAGGACGTCATCTTAAAGAACATTACCAACAAGAAGCAACTTTACTGCATTGAAAAAAAGTTATGTTTTTGAAGGGGGAACAGAAGACATAAATTGCACTGAAGGGAAAATACTTACGCTTTCAAACAAATTGTTGTCAACTAAACGACCCCAAAAGAAGCACTTATGAAGAAAGAACATCAATGTCTCGTTTTAGGGTTATCGAATGCTTCCAGAGATCAATCTTCCGTCCACGCCCCTTGCTTTTTTGTCAATGCTCAACTGCCCCAACAAGTAAAACACTTACTGGGAAAGTAAAGACAAGTCAATGCTCGTTGAGGAAATATAAAAGACTGGGATCCCTGGGGTGCACCTGGTTCTTCCTTTGGATCCGCTTCTTAAATGGCTGTCCCAGAAGCTGGAAGTGATGTGTCTTTCAACAGGATTTTGCTCCATCTTTAAATACACAAAAGCCAGCATCCACAAAGGCCTTTGAAAAGTCTCAATGGTTTCCTTTTAGGTTCTGGGAAATGTCAAGAAGTAGACATCACCCAGTTGTAAGCAAGTTAGCATTTGAAGAAAAGGTCAATCATCAAAATTCTCACCTGGTGGCCCTGCAGATCAGTCAGTTTTGAAGCAAAGACAGACAATATTTAATTAACACTATATGAAATAAGCACCCCAAAAAGAAATTGAAAAAGAACACAGGCCCTTGGTATCTTTAAGGGGTGAGACAGATCCTGCAAATTAAACCCCCCAAAAAGAAGCACTTTTCTGAAATTAAAACAAAAGTTAGTTTTTTTAAGTAAACGGTGACCAAAGTTGGGAATAGGGGAAGGAAAAATCTGCTACCCCTTTTCTTTTTAAAACGCTGAAGCCCCAACCAAGACACCCCAAAGAGAAGCACTTATGAAGTAAAAGAATCATCAGTGTTCCGTTGAGGGTTTTCTGAATGTGATTCGTTGGGGATCAAACTTCCGTGCCCGTAGTATTTGTCATGCTCAACTGCCCCAACAAGTAGCACTTACTAATGTAAAGACAAGTCAATGCCCGTTGAGGAAATATAAAAACTGGTATCCCTGGGGGGCACCTGGTTCTTCCTTGGATCCTCACTGTGTCCCAGAAGCTGTGGAAGGATGTGTCTTGACAGATTTGCTATCTTAAATACAAAATGCCAGCCAGTCACACAAAAGCCCTGCCTACTTTGAGATACAGCTCAATGGTCCTGACGATGCCGCTGGACAATAGCTCAAGAAGAGACGATCACCTAGGTGTAAGCATAGCATTAGGCATTTGGGCGAGGGTCAACAGCCTCTTACCCATGTGGCCCAGAATCAGCGTTTCTTTGAAGCAAGACAGACAAATATAATTAACACTATATGAAATAGCACCTTTACCTAGAGAATTGAAATGGCACACAGCTTGCATACTTTTAAGATGGACAGATCATCAAAATTACCCCAACAAAAAGCACTTACTGCATTGAAAAAACAAAGTTAGTGTTTTTTGTAAGTGTAATCGGAATGACCAAAAATCTTCACACAGAGAGGTAATTTCTGTACTGCTTTTAAACCAAGCTGATTGCCACACCCCAGACATCTCCAAAGAGAAGCAATTCATAACAAAAGAATTTTCAGTGTTCCTTTTAAAATTATCTGAATAAGAAATTTGTTGAGGGAAAAATAAAAATTCCCTTTCGTTCTTCTGTCATTTGTAGTTCAACTGAACAAGTTAGGCCCCCCTTTCTTTTTTAATTTTAAAAAACAATCAACGACTAATAAAAGAAATTTTAAAAAAAATCAAGTTCCGGGTGATGGTCTTCCTGAAAAGTTAAGTTAGGGTAGACAAATTCCCCGCTTTCAAAAAGGACCCCGCTTTTTGGATACTTGAAGAAACAACAAAAACCCCAAAAGAAGCACTTATGATAAAAAAATTAGTGTTTTTGTTTAAGGGTATCAGAATGACAAAAATCTTACAGAGGAAAAAATCTGTACTGCTTTCAAACCAACTGATTGTCAAACGAACCCAAAGAGAAGCACTTTAGAATAAAGAATCATCAGTGTCTCCGTGAGGTTATCTGAATGTGATTCGTTGGAGAACAATCTTCCGCTTGTCGTTTTGTGTATTTGTCAAGGCTAAACTGCCCCAACAAGTAGCACTTACTGAATGTAAAGAGTCAATGCTCGTTGAGGAAATATAAAGACTGGTATTCCTGGGGTGCATCTGGTTCTTCCTTTGGATCCAGCCGCTAGCTAGTATCAGGACATAAAGGGAACGGCTCTGCATTGGACCCTCGTTTTGTTGTTATATCTGCTGAAGAAAAAACAATCCAAGACGACCCCAAAGAGAAGCACTTATGAAGTAAAGAATCATCAGTGTTCCGTTTGAGGTTATCTGAATTTATTCCGTAGATCGATCTTCCTGTCGCCGTAGTAGTCAGCCAACTCCCAACAAA
The DNA here is from genome assembly GCA_036178185.1 of Liparis tanakae. Lineage (NCBI taxonomy): Eukaryota > Metazoa > Chordata > Actinopteri > Perciformes > Liparidae > Liparis > Liparis tanakae. The sequence goes on from JAYMGU010000282.1 coordinate 30,437, forward strand.
GCACTTTTCTGAATGGAAGACAAGTCAATGCTCAAGGGGGAAATATAAAATACTGTATCCCTGGGGTGCATCTGGTTCTTCCTTGGGTCCACTCAAAATTAAGGTTTTGTAGCATAATGGAAACAAACTGCCGCAGGGAACTCTGTCTGTTTTATATCTGCTGAAGACACAAACCAAGACACCCCAAAGAGAAGCACTTATGAAGTAAAGAATCATCATTTTCTCCGTTTGAGGTTATCTGGAATGTGATTCCATTGGAGATCAATCCTTCCGGTTTTAAAAGGTCGTAGTATTTGGTATGTCTCAATACCCCAACAAGAGCACTTACTGAATTTTAAAAACAAGGGGAATGTGCCCCCAAGGAGGAAAAAATAAAAAACTGTTTCCCGGGAAACCCGGCCCTTTTGAAACTCAGTGTCCCGGTTTGGAGAATGTGATCCTGTTGAACAATTTGCCCATTTAAAAGCAATGCCCCCCCAAATCACACAAAAAAACTCCTGCCAATTGAGGAAAAATATAAAATGGTCCTGACGAGCCCTTTGGGCTAGCTCAAGAAAGACGTAATAGGGGTGCATAGCATTTGCATTTGACGAAAAATCAACGAGTCACCCCTTTGCCACTTTGGTGGCCTGGAGATCCGCCGTACTTTGAAGAAGACAGAAAAATATAATTAACACTATATGAACAGTACCTTTACCCTAGAAGAATTGAAATGGGCACACAGCTTGGCATATCTTGAAGATGGACAGATCATCAAAATTACCCCAACAAGAAGCACTTACTGCATTGAAAAACAAAGTAGTGTTTTTTGTAAGGGTAATCAGAATGACCCAAAAATCGCATAAAGAGAGGAAAAACTGTACTGCTTTCAAACCAAGTGATTGTCTCAAACTAAAACAATTCCAAAGAGAAGCAATATGCAAAAAAGTGATCATCATGCCCCGTTGATTACTGAATGTGATTCCGTTGGGAAATCTTTCCGTTGGTTTTTCCGTCAGATTTGTCAGTTATCAACTGCCCCAACAAGTAGCCAACTTACTGAATGTAAAAACAAGTCAATGCTCAAGTTGAGGAAAATTAAAAAGACTGGTATCCTGGGGTGCACTGGTTCTTCCTTGATCCCCACTGTGTTCCAGAAGCGTAAGGATGTTCTAAAATTGCCCATCTTAATAATTTCAAAAACCAACCAAAACACTAAAGCCCGCACTTGAGAACAAAATTTCAATGGTTTCCTGAGGATCCGTGGACAATAGCTAAAAAGAAATCACCCTAGTTAAATGCAAGCATTTGACAGGGTCAAAATCACCCCAAAAGAGCACTTACTGAAGAAAACAAATATCTTTAATAATGAAATAGACCTTTTCCTAGAGAATGAAATCACAAGTTGCAACTTGAAGTGATAATCAACAAAATTACTCCAAAAGAAGCATTCTCATTGAAAAAAAATTAGTGTTTTTGTGGTTATCTGGAATAACCTTAAAAATCTGCACATGGGAGGAAAAACTGTACTGCTTCAACCAAGGTTTTTAACTGATTGTGGAAATAACCCAAAACAATCTCCAAAAAGGGAAATTTTAACAAATAATCATCGGGGTTTTTCCTTTGGGAAATTACTAATATGGGGGGAAATCTGCATTTCCGTGTCTGTTGATATTCATAGAACCCCAACAGACACCCAAAAAAACGTTGAAAAAAAAAGGGTTTTTGGGCCTTTTTTTTATTAAAGGAAAAAAACCCCAAAATCCCCTTTCCCCTTTTACCCCCAAAAAATTTTTTAAAAAAATTTTTTGGGAAACGTGAAAAAACCCCGGGGTCTTTGTTTAACGCTAAACCCCAAAACCCCAAAAAAAAACCTTTGAACAAAAACTCAGTGCCCTTTAAAACGAAAATTTTTTTTTAAAAATCCCGTTTCTGTCTATTTGGCATCTCAATCCCCCCCCAAAAAGCACTTACTGATTAAAAAAATTTTTTTTGGGGAAAAACGAAAGGGGAAAAACCCCCACCCACCCCAAAGGGAAAAAAAAGGGGACCTTTAAAAAAAATCCCCTAAAATTTTTTTTTAAAATTTTGGGGCCTTTAAAAAAAAGAATTTTATTTGGTTTAAGAAATTTAAAAAAAGGGGGGAAATTTCTTTCGTCCCCCCTTTTTTTCAAAGCAAAAACCCCGAGCCCCTTTTTAATTTTTTAAAAAAAAAAAAATTCCCCAAAAAAAATTAAAAAAAATTTTCCGAATTTTGGGTTTTTTGGGGAAAAAAAACCCCTTTCCCAAAGGTAGGGCCCCTTAAAAGTTTGCCCCCAAAAAAACCAGAAAAAATTTTTTTTAAAAAAATAATTTCATGGGGAAAAGGCTAAAAGGGAAAAAAGAACCAGGGCATTTTTTGGGGGAGGGTTTTAAAATTTTAAGGGGCCCCCCCCTGCCTTTTTAACCCAAAAACAAACAAAAAAAAAACCTTAGAAAAAAAAATTTTTTGGGGGTTTTTTTTTTAAAAAAAAAATTTTTTGGGGCCTTTGGGAAAAAAAACAAAAACCCAAAAAAGCCTTTAAAAAAAAGTTTTTTTGTGGGGGAAACGAAAAAAAAAGACAGAGAGGAAAAACACGCTTTAAACCCAAAGTTTAAAAAAGGGACCCAAAAAAATTTTTAAAAAAAACATTTCCTTTTAAAACAATTGTTTTTTTGGAACAATTTCCTTTTAAGGGGTTTCGCTCAACCCCCCAAAAGTGCACTTCGAAAAGAAAGCAATTAAGTTAGAAAAAAAAAGTTTGGGGGCGGTTTTTCCTTGGGTCTCCGTGTCCCGAAGGGGGGGTTTTTTTTTAAAATTTTCCCCAAAAAAAAAAAAAGAACCCAAAAACCCCCCCTTTTAAACATTTTTTGGGCCCGGTTTCCGGACCAGCTCAAGAAAAATCCCCGGGTAGGCATTGCTTTGCGTGGGAAAAGGACCCCAAGGGGCCCAGAAAACCTTTTGAAGAAGAAACAAAAATTTTAATTTTGAAAAACCCTTACGAAATTGTGCCCCAATTGCATACAATGGCAACATAAAATTTCCCCAAAAAAAAGCATTCTGAGAAAAAAAATATTTTTTTGGGGGAAACGTTTCCCAAAAAAAACTAAAAGAAAAACCACCTTTCAAAAAAAGTGTTTTTAAAAAAAACCCAAAGAAAACACTTATGAAAAAAATCATCATGTTCCGTTTTAGGGTTTTCTGAATGTTTCCCCTTTTAACAATTTTTTTTGGTGTTTTTTTATGCCCAACGCCCCCCAAATTTTACTGAATGTAAAGACAATCAATGCTCAAGTTGAGGGGAAAAATAAAAGAGGTTTTTTGGCTTCCTTTTCCCCTTTTTGTCCCAGAAGCGGGGGTGATTTTTCTTAAAAAATTTTCCCATCTTAAAAAAAAAACCGCCCCCAAAAAAACCCCGTCTTTTAGATCGCAATGGCTAAGGCGGACAAATGGTAAGAAGAAAATACCAGGGGGTAAAAATTTTCCCCGGGGGGCCGGCACCCCCAGCAAATTTTAAAAGAAACAAATTAATTTAAATATGAAAAACCCCCCTTTTGAAATTGAAAGACACATTTTAAAGAAGAAAAATCATAAAAACCCCCAAAAGAAAATTTGAGAAAAAAAAAAATGTTTTTTTTTAAAGGGAAAAAGAATGCAAAAACGCAAAAGAAAAAAGACGTTTTTAAAAAAGTGATTGTCCCCGCAACTCCAAAAAGAAAATTTTTGAAAAAAAACATATGCTCCTTTTAAGATTAAATGTTTTTTGGCAAACTTCCCCCCTTTTGTTTGTTTTTTGCTAACGCCCAAAAAAGCACCTTTTAAAAAACCCCCCTTTTTTTTTTTTCCCCCAAAAAAATTAAAAGAAATGGTTCCTGGCCCCTTTTGGGGTTTTTTTGACCAAAAAAAAAAACCCTTTTAAAAAATTATTTGGGGGGTTTCACTTCCCCGGGGTTTTTCCGGTTTTTTTAAAAAAAAAAACAAAAAAAAAGAAACCCTTTGAAAAAAAGAAAAAGGGTTGTAAAAAAAAATTTTGTTTTAATTGAAGGAAAAAATTTTGGTAAAAATTAAATTTCCCCCAAAAAAAACAAAAAGGGATTGGTAGGTTAATTTTTCCGGATTTTTTCCGTTAAAATTTGTTTCCCAAAAGATTTTCTCAAACCCCCAAAAAAACTTTGAAAAAAAACCCCAAAAAAAGGGTTTTTTAAAAAATTTCCCCGGTTTTTTTTGGTCCCGGGTTTCCCTTTTGGGTTTTGCCCAAAAGGCCCTCCAAAAAAAGGGCCCAACCCCCTGAATTTAAAACTTTTTGTCCTTTCTTTTAAAAAAAAAAAGGATCCCGTGGAAATTTCTTCCTTTGACCCCTTTGGGCCCGGAACCCCAAAGGCCCAAAAACCAATCTTTAAAAAAACAAAATTTTAAAAAATTTGTTTCCCGAGATAAAACCCTGGTCCTGAGATGACGGCCCAAAAACCCCAAAAAAAAATTTTAAAAAAATGTTTTGGGGCTTTTTTTTTGACAGGGGAAAATTTTTTAGGCTTTAAATTTTTTTAAAAAAAAACAAAAAATTATTTAATAAAAATTAAAAAATTTTTCCCCCAAAAGGGAAAAAAATAAAAAAGGGGAAAGTTTTTATAAAATACGTCCTCAACCCTTTTTTTAAAAAAAGAAGCACTTTTAATTAAAAAAAAAATTAAAGGTTTTTAGGGAACAGTAAAAAATTTACAAAAAAAATACTTACTGCTTTCAAAAAAAATTTTTTTTTTAAAAAAAAAACCCCCCCGAAAAACTTTAAAGAAAAAAAACAAGTTCCCTTTTAAACTGAATTAGTTAACAACCCTTTTTTGTGTATTTGTCATGTTTAACTGCCCCAAAAGTAGCACTTATGAATGTAAAGACAAGTCAATGCTCAAATTGAGGGAAAAATAAAAGACTGGTATCCCCGGGGGGACCCGGTTTTTTTCCCCCGGTTGGGGGAGTATCGAAGGGGGGTGCCCTTATTACCCCCCTTTTTTTTAAAAAAAATTTTAAAAAACAAAACCCCCGGGAAAAGGGGCTAGAAAAAAACTTTAAATCCCCCTTTTTAACCCGGGAAAAAAAAGATTTTAAGAAAAAAAATTTTTTTAATAATATGCAAATAAGATACCATGCTTCGGAATCTTGTTCTGTTTGAGTTATGAATGTGTTCTTGCATCAAATCATCCCGTATAAGCCACCCCAAATCATTAATGTAGACAATGGAACACTTAGGAAATATAAAAGGCATCACCTAGGGTGCACGCTTCTTATTCCATGGTCCGAGTTCTGATGTCTAAACAACCTCTTAAGCAAAAGACAATATAATAACAAATGCCTTTTAATGAATGGTCTGCATACATGAATAGTCAAGAGACGATAAATTGTCAACAAAGATGACTTATTGAAAAGAGGTTCTTGGGAACAGAATGCCTAATAACGATGTGAAAAAAGATTAAACAAGCTATGTAAGCAACTCAAAGAAATTAGAAAAAAAAGCTTATCTATAATATCAATTTTCTGAGAAAACTTGCTTTAACAAATTTGTTTTAAGTAAGAAGACAAATGCATAGAAAATGCTAATAGAAAACCAAGTGATTCCTGTCATCCACCCTTTTCAAATTTAAATCTGATGAGTTTAAAGTTTTGTTAAAACTCTAACCTAAGCAAACTCCAGAAACTTTAAATGCCACAGTGCTTCGAATGTAAGAAGTTTCAGTGGTAAAAGCATCTGGGCATGGTCTGCTTAACAATCATTCAATATCCAGAAGCTCATGAAGAAGACTTTTAACTATGAATAATACAAAAGAAACTCAAACTATTGATAAAGATCATCCCATTTTACAAAGCTGATATGTAAAAATATTTAATGGCACCAGTTCGCAATGAAGATGGAGGAATCAACTTCAACAAGAGCACTTAATAAAACAAAGAGTTATGAAAGAATACAAATCTCCAAGAATTATTATTTTTTAACCAATCTTGTTAGTACATGTACGACATTAATAAAAACAGTCCTTAGTACTGATTATTCCGAGGAATAATGTCGTTCCCGGGATTGATTCCTGCCCCAAAAGCTTATTAGAAGCAGGTCAAGCTCCTTGAGACTAAAGCTGTTCCTGTGAAAACCGTTTCTGATCAATAATGCCAAAAATATATCCGTTAGATCTAATCATCAGCAGTAGCAAATACCAACTTATCGTTTATGCTCTAATGCGGAAAATACCCAAGAAGAGATTACTGCATTAAAAAGCTAGTTTGAAGGAAAGAATCACCAATGGAGAAAGAATTTTGAACAATATCGTTTATAAAGACCAAGAGAACCTTTAATAAAATATGTCGTTAGTACTGAATACAGAGAGACTTCTATTCACAGAGTTAAGCTGCAGTACAGATACGAAATGCTAAGGAAATCTGCTGTGTAAAAAAGATGTTCCTGGCCCGACTCATGATCACTTGTACAAACTAATTTTTAAGATTGCCATTTAAAAACAACTGTCACCTGATGTTTAATCCCAAAAGACACTTATGATGAAAAAGTCAAGAGTTAATAAAGATGAATACCAGCACTGGTAAATATCTTTCAAGTGTGACAAACTGGAGACAATTAAACACTTTGAATAGATACTAAAATGAAAACAAGCTACTTAATGATTGATACAAAATCTCTAGAATTATCAGAAAATTAGTTGAAAAACATAATTGAACAAGGAAAAATGAGTGGTCAAACAGATTCACACCTGCTACCAATGCATTACAAAGTAATCAAGATCTAAATTTAAAAAATCTGACAATACCTTGTTTATTATCAATCCCAAAAGAGACTTAGAATGAAACAGTATGCTTAGGATTAAAAGATGGCTGACACTCGTTGCCCTGTTTTCGATCATGCTCAAAAGAATAGTTATGAAATGCGCTTAATCAATTACATCAAAGACGATCTTGAAATATCATAGTAATGAATATGTTAAAAAGAATCAACTATAGACATAGAAATGTCTCAATACATATCTGCTACACTAATCAAGAAAAAAATTATTAGATGCTTATAGAATCAAATGCAGTGGTGTATTACATTTGATCAAAATCCCCAACAAGAGCACTTTACTATGAAAAAAGTAGTAGTGGGATTAAAGACCAAAGAGGAAATCTAGCTTAACATGTTCAAGAAGCCTCAGATCATTTATAAAGAATATCACTGCTAAAGAACTTGCACAACCTTCGTAGATTTTGAACATCCCAGTGCTACAAGACAAGTCAAGTTGATCAAAAGTTTTGAGGACAGATCCTATGACAAAGACCCCGGAGGTTTACAGATTGGTCACTGGATCTTCCTTGACCAGCCAAGTTAGCCTATATCAGGACATGGAAGGCTGCTGCCTGCATACTCCTGTGAGTTAACTGCTGAAGAAAAAACATTACTCAGAGAAGCATTTACAAAAGAATCATCAGTCTCCGTTGAAGTACTAATTTTAATGATAAAAATACACCCAGCATTAAATGGCACACTCGCATACTTGAAGATGGCTGATCAAAATTACCCAACAAGAAGCACTTATGCATTGAAAACAAAGTTATGTTTTTAAGGGAATAAATGACAAAAACTGCAAGAGGAAAATCTGACTGCTAAAACAATCTGATGTCACACTAAGACCCAAGAACACTTATGAGAAAGAATCATCGGTTCCTTAGATTATCTAAGATCCGTAATCAATCTTAGATGTTCGTAGATTTTAGCCAACTGCTACATGTATTACTGAATGTAAAGCAAGTCAAGTGAATTGAGAAATTAAAGATATCCTGGGATACCTGATTTCCTGATCACTAGCCCGACTTGGAGATTTTAAACAGTTTGCCCACTAATACAAAAGTGCGCTCAAAAGCCCTCTTATTTAATCAGTCAATGTCACCGACAATCCTGAAATGCTCAGAAAAAGAAGATCACCTAGGTTATAGCTTACTTTTGGGTGGTCATGAGACATTCCACATTGTGGCCTCAGTCACGTATGAACAGCACAGACAAAAATTACCTAACAATGAAATACTTTAAAGGTTGAAATGGCAAGCAGAAACAACTGGACAGATAGAAAATTACCAACAACATACCATTGAATCAATGAGACTAAAGAGAACAGAATAAAAATCACATAGGAAATACGTACTGATTAAACAAGCTGATTGTTAACAGACAACTCCTGAGAAGCATTGTACTAAAGAACACAAGTGTCTTCTGAAGTTAATGAAAATGCTGTTGGAAAATTACTGCTGTAATGTATGTCTATTAACGCTAACAAGTAGCACTTACTGGAAGAAGTCAATCAGTTACAAATAAAAAGATGGTATCCGAGTGCACCTGATTCTTCCTTGTCAGCTACAGTGCAGTCTAGAGACAAAAGCCAAGAGGCATACCTGGTTGTTGTTATATCTGTGAAGACCACAACCAAACATCCAGAAGCTTTATGAACAAAGATACATGCTTATAATTACAATTTACCAGGACAGAAATAAAGCATTTCAAATGGCACACAACTATACTTGAAGATGGACGATCATCAAATTACCCAACAAGAAGCACTTACTGCATTGAAAACAAGTTAGTGTTTTTTGTAAGGGTAATCAGAATGACCAAAAATCTGCACAAGAGGAAAATCTGACTGCTTTCAAACCAATCTGATTGTCACAACAAGACACCCCAAAAGAAGCATGAATAAGAATCATCAGTGTCTCCGTTGAGTTATTAATGTGTTCGTAGATCAATCTGTTGTGCCTATATTGCAAACTCACTCCACAAGTGCTTAAATGTAAGACAAGAACTAGTGGATTACTGGTACTTGGTGACCTGTTTTCCTTGGATCTACTGTGTCCCAGAACTTTGAATGAATGTCAAACAGATTGCCATCAAATACAAAATGCACCAGTTACAAAGCCTGCTCTTGGAAAGTCATGGTCCTGAGATCCCTGGAAATGCTCATAAAGGGTGCACCAGGTGTAGCATGCTTCATTTTCACGTGAGTCAAACAGCCACTACAAACATATCCTCAGTAAGATTGATATAGAAATAAATTAACACATTATGAAATGACATTACTCGAAAATTAAATGCAACAAGCATATTGAAAGGAAGATCATTTAGAGCAAGTCTATTGACAAGTAGAATTTGTACGGTAATCAAAGCAAATCTGCACATAAGGAAAATACTAACTCAAACAATTGATAAAACACAGACACTCAAATGAGAAGATTTAAGAAAATCTCGTTTCTCCGTTATTTCTGTTATGTAAAATACTTCACTGATGTAAGTATTGTCATGCTCAATGCAACAAAGATTCTGAAGTAGACCGTAATCTGTCAGCATATAAAAGCTTGGTTGGTCGCTTGTCTTGAACCAGCTGTCAATAGCTATATCCAAGACATCAAAGCGCTGACAAGTCCTCATGGCCCGTTTGTTGATTATTCGAGTACACCAGCACACACCAAGAAGCACACTTACTTGAAGAACGACAAATTCCCAAAAGTACTCAGTTTGAAACAACTATTTGTATAGGGAATAACAAAACACATAATAAAATTAATGCTATGCTTATATTGAAATGGACAAAATACCCAACAAAGAACACTTACTGCATTAAAACAAAGTTAGGTTTTGTAAGGTAATCAGAATGACCAAAATCTCCGTGAAAATCTGTTTCTTTCAAACCAATCTATGTACTAACATAAAGAAGCACTTATGAAGAAAGAATCATCAGTGTCTCCGTTTGGGTATCTAATTGATTCTGTTGAGATCAACTCGTGCTGTAATCTGCACTTCTCTTCAAATGACCAGTCTTAAACTGCACTTTATAATGAAGGCACAAAGCCAATTAGACTAAAGAAGCCATGGACCAGAGTCACCTGGTTGCATTCCTTGTCTACGAGTTGAACATATAAATGAAGTCTGATAAACTTAATGCATCGATATTAATTGCCAGACAACAACACTAAGAACTGAATTAAAACATATACTAATGAAAGAATAAATGCCCGATTGGTTCTGAATCTCATGAAGACAACCAGAGTCAGTATGTTGCATCAATGATGTGAACAATGTCACCCAAAAAAGCCTTATTCTAAAGAATTTGTGATCATTCATGAAATAGCTTAAGAGAATCACTCATACGCATCATCTAATAGTCATATAAATCCAAAGACACTACTGAGTCAAAAACAAGTGTGCTGTGAATAAACTGACAGTCAACCTTCGAACAGTTTGGAATAATGCAAATCAGACCGTCAACCAGGTTATAATTGTCGTCAGCGACAACTCAAGAGACATCAAGAAAAGAATCTCAGTGTCTAAGATTCTAGTATCAGTCAAAGAAATTTTTGAATAACTTCGAATATCAATTGACATTGCATATAAATTCCTAACAAACTGCATTAAACAAGTTTAGTTAATATCACAAACTGCATAGAGGAAATATTACATAAACAAGTGTCTAGACATAAAGTTACATACTCTTTGAGTTATAATTCATGTTCCCTGCACAAGCTTCTGAGTAATCAATCCGTTTTGAATGTAGTAAGCCAAATAATTACCTCTCATGTCCTAAGTAGGCAAAGCAAGTCAGCACTTAACATGGATATCACAAGGTCCGATACATGAAGCATGAACATTAAAAATAATGCAAAATAAAATACATGCTCTGCACATTGGGATCACTTGTCTCTGTAGCTGATTAACAAGACAACATACCTAAAAGAAGCATTAAGGAGAATAAAATGCCGTTGAACTACATACGTATTCGGAGATCACAATTGCCATGAAAAGACGTACGTCTGCAAAACTTCCAACTAAGAAGCACTTACAAGATCACTAAAAGACAAATTTGTTAGGAATCAGTACATTAGTTGACCAAATTCTCAAATAGATAGAAAGATACTGAAATGCCTTCCTGGATGACCAGTCATAATCAGAAATATTGAAAAATACTCTTCTTGATCAATAATTTGCGAAGAAATCTCTGCTTCAGCTGATTGATACAAACAAGCATTCAAAGAACTTAAGAAAGTCAATCTGACTGGAGAAAAATGGTAGTCCAGCACGCTTATGACAGTACTGATGTAGCAAAATTCAATAAAAACTGCAGAACAATGCTTTCTGTTAATCTGTGAGAAACCAAACAAACAGACCAAAAGAAATTATATCAAAAGAATCATCAGTGTCATTGTTAATCAATTTTGGAACAATATCCATGTCACAGTTATTTATAATGTAACAAGCTCGTTTAATTAATTGACAGTCATCCATGACAATTAAGAATCTACGCTTGAATAAATAGGTTTCTAGGGTCATGCCTGAATAGCCCAAGAATACTGTACAGTCAAACAATATGTCACAAAAGACACTCCTATAATAGTAATGCACTGTCAGAAATCAAAGAGATCACCTTTGGGTAAACAACATATTCAGATGAGATCATCTTCTTGCTATATTGGCTGCTCAATGACAAACAATAGCACTTAAATGTAAGAAAGAATGCTAAGTTGAGATATAAATGACGTATCCAATGCACAAGTTTTTTGGTATCAGATCCAGAAGCTGGGAATTGTCTTCACAATTTGTACTTAAAATACAAAAAGCCGAACAAAAATCCAGTATTGAGATAAGTTTAATGTCGTCTGCTGGAAATGAAGAAGGCAACTGTTGCAGCATTAGCATTGACATAAAGTACCTTGCAACCTGTATTTGAAGAAAGACAAAATTAACTAAGAAATGTACAAGATGATCGGCACAGTCTTTGAAATGACAACTCAACCAAGAGCCTTAGAAAAAAATGTTTTGTAAGGTATCAAATGACAAAATCTGACTAGAAGGAAATCTGCGTTAAACCGCGATGACAACGATGCTCAAGAAGAAGCACTTTGAACAAAAAGTCATAGTGTTTTTGGTATCGAATATATTTGAGATCATCTTCGTGTTCTCGTTGTCCACTCCCAAAAGCACTTATGAATGTAAAGACAATATGCTCAGTTGAGGAAATATAAATCAGCTTTAGTATGCCGTGCCTTGGTCCTCCTTGAAAAGTCCTGTGATGTACAGCAAAGCATGGAGATGCTTACAATTTGATCTGAAATACAAACAGCATCAAAAAGCATTGAATAAGTTTCAATGTCTACCTGAGTGACAATGGTCAGAAAGCAATCCCAGTTAAAGCAGTTAGCTGTGACGGTTTCCTGACCAGCCTGTAGCATAGTACAGGACATGACAAACTGACTTAAGCATGGACCACTTTTGTACCTGAAGAACACAACCTAGAAATTCAAAGAAAGCATTTATGAACAACAGAAATAGTGTTCCGTTAGATATCAATGTTTACGTGAGACAAATTACCGTATTTCAAATGAACACTGTCGTATTATGAAGAGGATCATGAATATCAAAATCTCAAAGAAGATTAATTGACAACCAGTGTGTTTTTGTCAGTGGTAATCAGAATGACAAAATCACAAGAGGCAAAATATGATGCTTTAAACAATGATTCGTACACAAGATACCCCAAAGAGAAGCACTTATGAATAAAGAATCATCATGTCTCCGTTGAGGTACTGATGTGATTCGGATGACAAACTCCGTTTCAATGCCTTCTATGAATTAGCAAGCTAAATACCCCAAAAGTGAGATCTTACTGAATGAAAGCAAGTATTTAGTGGAATCAAAGACGATCATAGGATTGTCCATCAGTCAGTAGCTAGATCAGACGCATGAAACTGCATGGTCTGTTGTACCTGCTGATAACTAAATAATCCAAGAGACACTTAATGCCAAAAGATCAAGGACACTTTGAAGTAAATCATCATGTTGTGAGTAACGAAGTGAATTCCTTGAATCTCCGCATGTTCAAATGACTACAGTCATACTTGAAATGACATCCAAAATTACCCCACATAAAATGTATGAACAAGTAGTGTTTTAGAAGAAAATGACTGGAAATGCTGCTCTGAGATATCTGTACGCTGTAAAATTGTAAGTCTATGACCCAAGGAGCTTATGATAAAGAACACAGTCCTTGAGTATCAATGTGATATGATAAGACAATCTTCGTTTGCTTGTATGTCAATCCGACTCAAAAGAGCACTTACTGAATTAAGATAGTCGTGGAAATATAAGAGTCCTGGTGACCGTTTTCTTGGATAGATAGTCCAACTGTGGAGATAGTCTGCAAGACTTGCCACTTAAATCAAAGAAAGCTAGAAGTAAAACATCAGCCTCTGAACAAGATCTAATGGTCTCGTATGGTGACTATGTTCGACGAGTATCTGTCACCTTGTCAAGCTGACCCAAAGAGATTGAAGTAAAGTCAAGTCAAGCCAAGTAGAATATAAAAGACAAATCCTGGTCTCTGAGCTTCATATGACAAGTACCAGAAGTTGAATGTGCTCAAAGATTTGCATCTGATGACAGATCCAATATCCACAAGAGCACTTACTGGAAAATACAGTTTTGAAGGATCGATGACAATCTGAAGATAAAAATGTCGCATTTAAGCAATAGATTAGCAATTACATTCACAGAAGTCTCACAATGAACTAAAGAATCATACTTGTCAAACATTGAAATAATCATAAGAATAGCACTTTACTAAGATTGAAATTTCCGCTATCTTAAGATGAGTCAGTCAACAATAGCACTTACTAATGAAAGACTTACTGCTTAAAAGAAATTAAGAAGACTGTACTAGGATGACCTAGAATTCTTTGATCACGGTCTGCAGATGGAAAGATCTAACGTCTTTGCCATAAATCAAATCCAAGCATACCAAGAAAGCCTTATGAAAAAAGATTCAATGGTCCTGATTATGGACATTATCAAGAATGTAGACGAACTAGTTACATGCATAGGCATTGATGGTCACGATACTCATGCCAACAATCTGCATGCAAGACAAGTCATTCTGAGAAGACAGAAAATAAAGTTAACTATACTGCACTGTTCTACATGATCTAACAATTGCAACTTGATGGACAGATCATAAATCCCAACAAGAACTTACTGATGAAAAACACCAGCTTAGTTATTTTGTAGGTAACGATGACAAATCTCAGAAGAGAAAATGACTTTGTAACAGTCGATGCTCAACTGCCAAGAGCTTATGCAGATCATCTGTCGTTTGAGTACGAAATTTGACAATCTCGCTTTGAATATGTCTGATACTGAGATCAACAATACAACTTACCAATAAAGACAGTCATGAATGAAGGAAATATAAGTGTAATGAATGCAATCTGTCTCTGGAATGATGCTTCAACAAGTAGTCAAAAGACATTAAAAGATCACAGGTCTCCATAGAGCTTCTGAATGTTATAATCTCCGTTCCAAGTACAACTCCACAAGTAGCTATATAGACAGAAAATCTGGTGCCTGTGTGAGGTTACTGATTTGTATCCATGACTAAAGAACTCACTAAATAAATGACACAGCCTGCTACTTGGATGCGATCTTCAAAAAAGACTCGCATGAAAACAAGAGGTTTTTGAAGGTATCAGAATGCCCAAAAGACAAATAAAAACTCAAATTGATGTCAACTAGTGACAGAGACTATAAAAGAACAAGTCTGTTAGTTTCAATTTATTCTGAGAAAATCCCCCTGCGCTACTATTGTAAGTCAATCCCACAGTGCTTATGAAAAATCAATGAGTGAAATATGATTATTGGTGCACCTGTTCTCTGATCATGTTCAGAACTGGAAGTAGCGTCTTAAGACAGATTGCATTAATATAAAAGCCAGCGCAAAGTGGCTCTTGATACTCAGCTTGTCTGAAAGTGCAGCTGATTATAGCTGCAAAGAAACATAACCCCGTTAAAAGTAGCATTATGAAGGGCAAGAATCACTTTCCTATTTCATGGATCAGCGTACTTACCAGACGGCAAATAATAAACTCAAACAACTATACCTACATTGAAGACAAGTCAATGCTTGAATTAAACTGTATCTAATCTGCTCTACCCAACAGAGCTATCAGAAAAAGAAGATGCTTGTGGTATGATGTCTGTAGTATCTGTATCTTCAAACCAAGTATTGTCACAAAGATCTCAAATAGCCTTAGAACAAAGTATAGTCAGAATGCCTTCAATGATAATATAAAGACGGATCAAGTTGCAGCTTCATTATTAGGTTAAGGCAACAAGAGCACTCTGAAAAAACAGATGCTACCAGTTGAAACAAAACTGTACATGAGGCACTGCATTCTATCCGCAGTTAGAATAGAATGGACATCGAAGCTCCTGATGACTTGTTACTGCCAAAGACACACAAGAAACTCAAGATATGTGTTAATCGTTGGAGTCATTACCGAGCCTACTTAAAAGATTTAAAATATAAAACTCGGTACTGTTCTTATCCAGCTGTACATATCAGAAAAGCAGTTCATGACCTGCTGATATTGCTACCACACAGACAACTCAAAGAAGCACTTATGAACAAAAAATCAGTGCCGTTGAGGTTATCTGAATTTGTTAAATCCCGATTTTCATGACTATACTGAAAGGTCAAAAAAGACTACCGTATGTTTGACAGTTGAAGAGAATACTGTTCAAACTGTTCAAAACCAAAGAAGCACTTATGAAAAACATCATGTTTTTGAGGTTATCGAATGTGATTGGAATCCCGATTCCAACTGCAAAAGACATTAAAAGCGTTCGTAGATTAAAGATGGGACTGTTTCTTGATCCACGCAGAAGGAATGTGTCTTAAGATTGCCTCTTATAAATGCCCAGTCAAAAGCGCCATTGAATACAGTTTCATGGTCTAGTGCCTGAAATAGTCAAGAACCCTAGTGTCATAGCTTCATTTACAGTGGCACAGTCACCTTGCAGCCTCTCACGATTAAGCAAACAACAAATATAATTAACACTTAGAAATAGCACTACCTAAAATTGAAATACACTTGCATACTTGAGATGACAGATCATCTTACCCCAACAAGTGTGTTTTTGTAGAATCGGAAAATCACTAAGAGAAATATGTGCCAAAGTGTACAGCACTAAAGAAGCATTAGCAAGAACACAGTGCCGTTGTACGAATTGAGAGAAAATCTTCGTTTTTTATAGCAAGAGCATTATAATGAAGACAGTCAATTGGAGGAAAATAAAATCCGGCACTTTATAGTTAGTAAAGAATATTCATGACCTCTCGTACAAAAAAAACCAAGACAACTCAAGGTAGAAAAATTAGTGTTGAGGTATCTAATGACTAAAAAATCACACAGCATTCAAACCATATTGAAGATTAATCCCAAAAGCACTTAGTAAAAAAAGTAGGTTTGAAGTAATCAATGCTCGCGAGAATATATGTTTCAACAACTGATGTCAACTAGAGCCCCAAGAAATAAAGAATCATCATTCTTAGTATTAGTACGTTGAATAACTTCTTGTGCCGTGATGTCTGCTCAAGAACAAGTAGCTTAGAATGTAAAGAAGCAATGCAGTAGAAATTAAGTGTTCTGGTACCTGGTTCTTCCGATCCTGTCCAGATGAAGTGATGTCTTCAATTTGCCCCTTAAACAAAATGAGCCAGTAAAGCCCTGCTTGAGTACAGTTTCAATGCCATGCCCTGACAATGAGAGCACCAGGTAAGCATAGCTTAGCAGAGGCAAATCACCAATAAGCTTTAAGAACACACGAAACACACCTACTGAATGGAAATCCATACCCCAACAAGAAGATTACCATGAAACAAAGTAGGGTAGAATCAGAATGACCAAAATCTACAGAGAGAAAATGTGCTCAAACACTGATTTCAGACAACCAAAGCCTTATGAACAAATATCAGCCTGAGTTATAATTATTTTAGACAATCTCCGTATTATGTAACTGCCCAACATGCTTCTGAATGTAAGACAAGTCAATGCTGTTGAGAAATAAAAGACTATCTGGTGCACCTGGTCTTCCTCCACTGTCAGACGGGTGCCTCATTGGACCCTGCTGTATTTCTGACACCAACAAGAACATACAAGAATCATCAGTGTTCGTGAGGACTGAAGTTTCATAGAAACACGTAAATGACAAGCGATATTGAATGGACATCAAATTCCAACAAGACTTCATTGAAAAAAGAGTGTTTTTGTGGTATCGAATACCAAATCTCAAGAGAGAAAATTGTGTAAACCAATTGTTGTCACAACCAAGAGAAGCGAAAAGAATCATCAGTTCTTGATGATGATTGTTGAGACAATCTTCGTCAGATTTTATGCTCAACTGCCCCAACAAGTACACTTGAATGTAAAACAAGCATGCTCGTTGAGGAAATAAAGACTGGTATCCCGGGTGCACCTGGTTCTTCCGATCCTGTTAGTGTAGATGCCAGTTGCTTTAAAAACAAAAGCCTCAATACAGTTTCGTGGGATGTCAGAGAGAATCACCAGTTAAATGCATAATTTGAGTCAACATACGCAATCAGATTTGAAAGAAGACAAAAATTCAAAGAAATTCAAAATGATCACAGCTAAGAAAGATAAATACCAATAATTCGTTGAACTGTTTTGTATGTCAATGCAAACTACTGAGAAAAGTAATGCTCAAGTTGATAAACGACCGGAGCATTTCGATTCAGTTCGAAATATTGACATCTCTTAATGCAGTCCCCCAAGAATTCAGTCGTCATCTCAGAATAAGATTCGGACTCCTGCAAACTAAGAAGAAAATTCCACGTGTCTGAAATAAACCCAAAGGCACTATGAAAAAAAAGGTTTTTGGTATCGAGCTCTGAGAATCTTGTTCACGATGCACAACCAAAAGCTTGAAAAAAGTGTGTTTACGAATATTTGAATCTTTTGTGTTGTCTACCCCAAAAGCCTTATGAAGTAAGAATAAGTCATTGAATAAAGTGATCGGTATTCCTTGTCTCGTGAGATGATGATGCTACGTTTTGAAACAACCAGAGAAATATAAAGACGCCGGATTCTCTCCCACTGCCAACTATTGCAACAACTATTGACATACAATAAAATTGCTATGAATGAAGACCAACATGAAAAAGTTGAGATCAATTGATGGAACCTTTAGCTTGTCTCAAACAAAGAAGATATAAATAGTTTATGTAAGCTTTTTATAAGTCATGATGGAAAACTCGCGATTCACGCCAAGCCTCGAAAAGATAATGCTCGTGAGTATTAATGATCTGGATTTCGTCGTTGCAGTCAAAGCAGCCTGATTACTGTGTGTTATATTGAAACAAACACCAAGAGCACTTTGAAAAAGAATCACAGTCCTTGTTATAATTTGTGAACACTTCCGTGATATGTACTCCACAGATTTGAAAGCATTTAATAATATAAATCTGGTATGTTTCCTTGGATCTCTTAGCTATGTGTCGTTATTAACAAATGCCGCGTACAAAGCCTGCCTCTGAGATGTTTCAGTTAGCACAACAAGAAAGTCACCAGGGAAATAATGATTATTCAGTACCCTCCACATGGGGCCTCGTCACTTTGAACAACGAAAAATTAAGAATTCAGATAATGAACATTAGATGGAAGACATAAATTACTCAACAAGTAGGTTTTGAAGGTAATCAAAGACAATCTGCAAGAATACTGATTCCGTCCAACAGCCCAAGCATATAAGAATCTCAGTGCTCGTTGAGAGATGATTTGACCTGTGTTTGCTAACCCCCAAAGACACTTATGAATAAAGACAAGTCTCGTTGAGGAATAAAGTTCTACTTTCGACAGCCGAGCTAGTATGACTCCGCTGCATTACCTGTTTTGTTATATCTGGAAGAACACAGAACCAACACTTATGAAAAAGAATCATCAGTGTCTCGTTTGAGGTTATCGATGTGATCGTGAGATACGTTCGCGTGTATGAAATGCAATCCAACAGAAGCACTTACTGATTAAAACAGTTGGTTTTAGAATAGAACAAATCGACAGAAGAAATCTTCTGCTTTCAACCATTGATGCAAGCACAAGAAGCATTTGAAACACTTCCGTTTGAGTTATCTGAATGTTGAGACATCTCCGTTCCGTGTTTGCATCTCAATGCCCCAACAAGAGCATGAATGAAAAGATTCGTTGGAAATAAAGACTGTATTGGCTGTTCTTCCTTGATCTCACTTCCCAGGTTAATTCTTAATGCCCATCTTAATAAATGCAGCATCACAAGCCCCCATTAGAACAGTTATTCCGTCCCTGACAGTCAGAGCGACTGGTGTGAAGATTGCATTGATGGTCAAGCCTAAAACCGTATTATGAAATAGCACTTTAAGAGTGAAATGCACAGCTTATATTGAAATGACATACAAAATTCCACAGAACACTACGATGAAAAAAGTTTTTTGGTAATCAAATGACAAATCTGACAAGAGAAATATGCTTTCAACCGTGATTTCCAAACTCAAAGAGTAGACGGTCATAGAGAACAGGAGCTCCCCACACTACAATAAAACAAGTCAATGCTGTTGAGAATATAAGACTGTATCTGGTGCACCTGGTTCTTCCGTCAGCGTTGAATAGAGTGCTCTATTGACTCGTCTTATACTTTAAGAACACCAAACTCCAAGAGAGTTAGACAGCACAGTGTCTCGTTGAGAAGAATTTTACTAAAAACACCAGATAAATGGACAGCTCATACTTGAGATGGAGACATACCAAAACATTCATTGAAACAAGTAGTTTTGTAGTATCAGAATACCAAATTCACGGAGAAATATATTAACAACTGATTTCTAGAACCCAAGGCATTATGAAAGAATCATTCGTGAGATTAGTTTGGACATCTTCTGTGCGATGTCAGCTACGCCCCAAGCCTGAATAAAACAACAACTGGAGAAATATAAACTGGTCGGTGAGGTTTCTGATCAGTAGCTTAAGACATAGTGCAGTCGACCCGGTTAATGAAACACAAGTACAAAAAGTCCGTTTAGATATTGACAGTGAGCATACCATTAAACTATATGAATGGTTAACCAACAGACTTCTGCAAGTGGGAAAAGCAATCGAGGAAATCTGTAATGATAACAAACCAAGAAGCACTTGAAAATATATTTCTGAGTTATCTGAATGTGTATCGCGACATCCAAGACAAATGAGCACAAGTGAGATTAAATGGACGGTCATGGCCCCAGAGTAGTATGAAGTTGTTTTGTCGTAATTGAGACAAACTCAAGAGAAGAATTTTCATATAATCAGTTTATAAGAAGAATAAGAGAGATTATTCCAACAAGTACTGCTGAAATTGTAGGTAATCGACAACTGCAAGGAAAATACTGTAAATGATTGTAAGAGTTAAAACTGTCTGGTTCGAATTGTTTGACTCCTCGTGTTGAGCAACAACAGAGATTGAATTAAGAAAAAGCGTAAAAAAGCGACTGGTGTTCTGTCCTCATGCATGGACATTGTCTATCAACAATAACTAGAGTGAAGATCACCTATAGCTCATCAAACTTCAGGCTTAAGAATCAAGAAGCACTACCTAAAAAAACAGGCATTGAAAGAATAAATACAAAAAGACTTATGATAAAACAATGTTTTTGGATCAATACAAATCTGCCAGGAAATAGCTTCAAAGTTAGTTTTTTGTAAGGGTAATCAGAATGACCAAAAATCTGCACATAGAGAGGAAAATACTGTACTGCTTTCAAACCAAGCTGATTGTCACAACCCAGACAACTCCAAAGAGAAGCACTTATGAACAAAAGAATCATCAGTGTCTCCGTTTGAAGTTATCTGAATATGATTTTGTTGAGAACAATCTTCCGCTTTCGGTTGTCGTAGTATTTGTCATGCTCAACTGCCCCAACAAGTAGCACTTACTGAATGTAAAGACAAGTCAATGCTCAAGTTGAGGAAATATAAAAGACTGGTATTCCTGGGGTGCATCTGGTTCTTCCTTGGATCCAGCTCAAGTTAGGCTAGTATCAGGACATGGAAAGCGTGCACGGCTCTGCATTGGACCCCTGCTGTCTGTTGTTATATCTGCTGAAGAACACACAACCAAGACAACTCCAAAGAGAAGCACTTATGAACAAAAGAATCATCAGTGTCTCCGTTTGAGGTTATCTGAATGTTGTA
>JAYMGU010000283.1:0-10891 GCA_036178185.1 Liparis tanakae
TCAGGTTTTACACTTTTGTCACCTGATGTACTGTCCATTCATATGGGCAGTGGCAGTCAAGAAGGACATTCACAAATTACAAACGGTTCAAAACAGAGCTGCCAGATTAGCACTTCAGTGTTCGTTTAGAACTAATACTGCATATATGCACTCTCGCCTGTCATGGTTTTCAGTTGAAACTAAACTTCACTTCTGTCTTCTCGCGTTTTTCAGGAAAGTCATATTTAATCAGACACCGATATATTTTTTCAATCACTTACAATACACATTTAACAGACACAACCATAACACCAGGAATGCTAGTTTAGGCCAATTGATACCACCAACCCCAAGAACTAACCTCCTCAAACATACTGTTATCTATCGTGCTATTACCGCAAAAAACAATTAAAGGCGCATCTAAGAACATTCACCACTTGACGGATTCTATTGCTTTTTAGTCATCTAATTTTTCTTTTTCTTTTTCTTTGTATGAATTAAGTTGAATTGCATAACATATATCTGATCCTTCTGTACTGTGCATCTGCCTGCACTATTCTTCACTTTGTTGTACTATTTCTAACTGTTTGTTTCACGATATGTTTTGTATGTTTTTGTATGTATTGTATTTTGTCCTTTCTGTGGACCCCAGGAAGATTAAAAATTAAAAAACAATGCAACCCAATATTTTACCAAACCAAAAAAATCTAAATGCACAGATGCAGATACACAAACAAGAACAATCGCTTGCAAAAATGCACAATCAGAGGTATTACAGACCCACATACTCACACACAAACACACACACACAAACACACACACACACACACACAACTACATGTACATCCCAAGCAAATATAAAGTGACAAAAGATTGCAGACAGAGTCATAGTGGCAGGACACTGACTCATGCATGAAGGAAGAGGGCACATATTCAACTGCTGTAAGGGATACGATGTGCATACACACACACACACACACACTTAAATGTTGACTTTCCGTTTTCTCTTTCTTTCTCTCATTATCCATTTCCCCCACTACCCCCTCCCTCTCTCTCTCTCTCTCCACTGCTTCCTCTCATTCACTGGCTCATCTGCTTCTCCTAATGAAACGCTGCATAATCAGGATTCCAGATTGCAGGACTTTGACTGCTCCTATAGGCCCGTCGCACATGTGTGTACGCATAACCAGGAACCCCGAACACACACACACATACGCACACACAAGCACAGTGCATCTATCTGCACTAAATCCTTTTCAATTTGATATACACACATGCACATGCTCTGCAAAACACACAACGGTGGAGTTGGGTTAGGGGGGTTTAGGGAGTGTGTGTGTGTGTGTGTGGGGGGGGGATCATGATCCTACCAGAGAGAAGGGAATCAGAGTTGCAATTGTAGGGCTTATCGCGGAAAGAGGGTAAGACCATATCTGACATGACAGCATGCCCAGTACGTAAGTAAACCTCTACACACACACAAGCACACAAACACACTTGTGCACGCCCGCAGATCTACATGCACGGGAGGTGAGCGATAATCATTTGCAGTATTTTTGGAAAATCTGCCCCGGCATGAAAGTGGTGAGACAATGCTGTGGGCTCAGCGAGCGCAAGAGGTCAAGGATCGGGGGAAGAGAGAGAGAAAGAAAGAAAGAAAGTAAGAAAAGAGAGAAGAGCTCCATAAAGGCAGCAAGGAAAAAGAAAGCCACAGAGGAGGAGAGATGGTGAGGTATGGGGGGGGGGTGCAAGAAGGAGGGGCATAAGGCTGGTAAAGGAACCTGTTGAGGAGTGTGACAGCATCTTGTAAATAAAAAAGAGAGACGAGAGAGAGAGAACAGATATCTAAAAAGGTAGGGAAATGCTAAAAAGGGAAGAAGATTAAATGCCAAGGAGCCGATAACATACAGAGGGAGGGGGAAACTGTAGGAAGGTAAAATACTGCAAAGAGGGGGAGGGAGCGGCTTGGTAATAATACCCACACACCACATCATCACTATAACACACACATCACGCGTTGCCACAGCGAAAGCACAACAGCAGGCAAGGTCACTTCCAGTTAAATATTACAAATGAAATTAGGCAGCCGGGTCTCACGTCCTCGGAGGCTCGACCACTTTGTGTGGCGACAGCAGCTCATTGGCCGTCGCGAGTGCAAGCAAGCTGTGACAAAACCCACCATTGGCTGAGGGCAAGGGGGGCCACAGCAAAAAAAAAGAAAGTACAACGCTCCATTGGTTAGTAATCGCGAACACGCTGTTGGCGGTTCCTGGGTCACGTGCTTGCATGTGAATATGTGCATGTGTGTGTGCGTGTATGTGTGTGTGTGTGTGTGTGTGTGTGTGTGTGTGTGTGTGTGTGTGTGTGTGTGTGTGTGTGTGTGTGTGTGTGTGTGTGTGCGTGTGCGTCCAAAGCCCGCAGCAACCAGGCCAACGGCTACAATTACAGTGACGGATGTGAAAGAACTGGGTCGGCTTCGCTAAGAGAGCTGCTGCCCCTGGGAAGACGAGACCAGAGCCCCCTGAATCAATACGGAGAGCGAGCGCATGCAGGCACACAAGGTTGTATGTGACAAACATTTACATTGAAAACCAAAAGGACACGTACTAATAACTCAACAAACAAAAAAACGAAAATGGCAAAAAGATTTTGCAAACGACATTTACTTGAAACATTTGCTGTTTTATTCTGTGCATGTTGGAAACGTAAGCGGATGCAGATCCAGATGTGTCTCTGGCCCTTGTGTCTTTATCTCGCTGACTTTCCCGTCTCACAGGACCCCAAAGCCTGTTGTTCGGGGGCCATGGAGCTGTGCGTCACAGCTGACCCACGTGGAACCCGTGACATGTTGGGGCGTGTACCTGTGCGCTAAGTGTTGGTTTGTGTGTTGCTTTTACCTCTGGCGGAGAGCTTCTTGGTGTTGATGATTTTGGCAGCAAACTCCTGTCCAGATGAGATCTTCACACACCTCTTGACCACAGAGAAAGCGCCCCTAGAAAGTAACACACACACACACACACACACACACGCAGATATGGTTAATGAAACATATAACGTGATGATAAAAAAACTAAATTAGCAAAGTGTATGGAAATACATCTGATTCTACTGATTGTTTTTCTTTAGTAAATCAATAATAGTTATACGGCACCTTTCAAATTAATTCGAAGCAGCAGAGCACTTTACAAATTATTGACTAGGCAAAAACTAAATGAAATGGAGAGAAGCGTATCAAATTAAGTTGAGAAATAAAACACTGACCAAACTGATCATGGTAAAATAGTAATATATATTGAATATGTGTTAAAGCCATAGCATACAACTACATAAGACAAAATAAAACCAGGTTTTATAACAGGCAAAAATACATTAAAAATTCATAACATCACAAAACAACACACAAAAGACGGATTGAATAGATGGGTTTTACGTAGAATATTAATATGTGCAGCTTCTCTCGGGAGCAGAACTATACTCTGGAAGGCCACTCTAGTTTGAAACCACCCTCAGGTGCCACACAGGCGAGTATACACAACTATGGCTGTGCTCAAAGTTGTACGGTCACACTGTACCGTTGAACTACACAAATGCGTGGGATACGCTATCTCTGCAACTCCTCCTTAGCCAAACAACACACACACGTTCCTCCTCGCTGCACGAGACCAAAGCACCGACAGACGGAAACGTGCCCACCAGCCTGCTGCTGCTGCTGCCTAAGCCACGCGTGCTTGTCCGGTAAAGATAATAAAAATAAAAACTAGGTCAGCTATATTTGAGGGAGGAGAAGAGCAGAGTGCTGCATCCCTCAATCTCCAAGCGCAACCATCCACGGGGACGCCTCTATTTTCTTTCAAATAACATAAAACCCACTCTCACTCTGCCTGGCATCGCAAAACAGTTAGACGCACATGGGACAAAGACGCAAGTGACACGAGGAGACCCATCACCTCAAATGACCCCCCCTCCTTTCTTTCACTTACTGTACTTCTACGTGGAATAACTGTGGTATTTTATGGTTAAATGAGTGTTATCAACTGGGGTTTTGCGCCTATATATACAATCTCTGCTGAGTATATGCGATGTGCACCATAAACACGTTATCTAACATTCTCTTGAGTAAGCAGCTTGCCACTAAAGCTTACCTCTAATTTATAGAGGCTTTGGTAAAAAGGAAGTCATAGCATAACATGTTATGTAAGGATCTCACTTGACTATACACTGCATGGTCGCTAGCATGGCACTGAGAAGTGCATCTGCCAAGCTGAGTCAGCACAGTGCTGAGTGTGTGTGTGTGTGTGTGTGTGTGTGTGTGTGTGTGTGTGTGTGTGTGGGTGGGTGGGTGTGTGTGTGTGAGTTTGGGTGTGCATGTGTGTGTGTGTGTGCATGTGCATGTGTGTGTGCATGTATTCATGCGTGTTTGTTTGTTTGTTTGTTTGTTTGTTTGTTTGTTTGTTTGTTTGTTTGTTTGTGTTTGTGTGTGTGTGTGTGTGTGTGTGTGTGTGTGTGTGCAGTCCTGTTGTTTTTGAGTATTTTAATGGCATTTAACCAGTGTTGGGGAGTAACGGAATACATGTACGCCGTTACGTATTTAGAATACAATTTATGAGTAACTGTTACAGTTACAATTTAAATAGATGGTATTTAGAATACAGTTACATTGTTAAAATCAATGGATTACATGACGGTACTTCTCTGTTTCACGAGTTTATTCACTCTCTAAATCAGGGGTGCTCAATACGTCGATCGCGGCGACCTGCCAGCCGATCGCGGCGTAGTATTGGTAGATCGCATGACATTAAAAGAAATGTGCCCGCCCCCCCGTGTAAATTTTTCTATAGCGCCAGATTACAGCAGCAGCATGTCATTTCTGTCTCTACGTGTCGCGTTAACAGTCCTCTGTGTCGCGTTAACAGTCCTCTGTGTCGCGTTCACAGTCCTCTGTGTCGCGTTAACAGTCCTCTGTGTCGCGTTCACAGTCCTCTGTGTCGCGTTCACAGTCCTCTGTGTCGCGTTCACAGTCCTCTGTGTCGCGTTCACAGTCCTCTGTGTCGCGCGCCGCAGAGCGCGGACGCTGGCTTGCGCGCAGCCCCCGCAATTGGAGGTGATCCAGAAGATGATGACTTCTTTATTTTTGAGACAGCACAGATGACAAGTTCATCACCAGAGGAAGAGGTGCAGAGGCACCTCCAAGATCCAGACAAGTCATTGGCTTCATTGAAGATGTATGCAATGATCAGAGCCCTCTTCATAAAGTACAATACTACATTACTACTACGCTTTTTAGCCAGGGAGGACTTATTTTCACTCTACACTGCAACAAAATGACAGACAAGCACTTTGAGCAGGCTCTCCTGCTGCGATACAACCACACTGTACTGGGGTGTGTTGACTTGTAGAGTATAGGTGGCTCAAAACATATACTGGTCTTTAGGTTCACAGGCATCCACAGGCAATGCATGGACATTGACAGCCTCATTTCTGTGTAAAATCATTTGTTATCTTTTTTCATTTGACATTCGTATAAACACCTTTTGTCATATCACCTTTTGTCATATCACCTTTTGTCATACCTTTTGCCGATAGCCTTTGTTACATTACCAAAAAGTAATGTTGTTTTTTAAGTTACACATTGTTTAATGTGGGAAAAATTATATTTGATGGCATAGTTTAAAAAAAATGTTTTGCCATCATCACATTCAGTTTGAGCTTATGTTTTGTTTTAATGGACAGTTGTTAGTGTGTCATTTTTCACAGCTGAGAACATGAAGAAATTGATAAGGGAAAATGTCAATTCTTTCTTTCTCTTGTTACCAAGTAAAACATCTTTTGCGTTAACATACTCTTATAGTCTTTGTTCCTCTACAAAAAATTATAATACAATAAAATGACACTTTCAGGGAGACTTCTCTAACACATTCAGCCAGTTGGAACAGAAGAACACAACAGCATAGGCCTTTTTAGTAAGCAGGATTTGATGGCCGCATTCCTACACTTATAAAATGCAATTCAATGTGGAAGTAATCCAAGTATTCGGAATACAGTACTCAGAATAGTTCATATCGGAATACGTTACAGATTACATTTTTGGGCATGTATTCTGTATTCTGTAACGGAATACATTTTGAAAGTATCCTTCCCAACACTGCATTTAACAAATCTATTTTAATAATTCTTGCCATTTTAAAGTCTTTACTTCAGTTTGTAAACCCTACATTGTCGTAACGTATGTGTATGGTATTAGTTATTTATGGGTTAATCTCCTTATAGCGCTGCATAATAATAGTTTGAAGCAATAAAGAATAATGATTTACATTGATAATCATAAAACACTATCAAGCCTTTTAGAATGACTCATAAGGTCAAGTATCACAATATTTCATTATTACTCACTAAATGTATTTTTTTTGTTTTTGCAAGGATCATCAGTGAATTAAATTATAATCCCCATAGTAATAAAACATTACATTATAGCACACCGTTATACACAACATTATGTTGCATGTGTTTAGAAATGTTTAGGATGATTTTTTATTCTTCCTTCTTTCATTTCACTGGAAAAAGTCCATTCATCTCCTATATAATAATAGTCGCTTACATTCATTGCATTGAGTAACAGTGCAGCAGTGATTGTGAAGTACCAATCAGGGGGGGGGGATCAGGTGAGTTAAAAGGTAAGCCACTATAAAAGTCATATGACAGCATTATTAACCACAGATGGTGCACATGATGAGATGAAACTTCTACAGCCAGAATGAGAGAAACTGGGTTTACATTTCTGGTTCTCGTGCTGTTGGCTACACAACGCGTGCTCGCTCGCACACACACACGCGCACACACACACACACACACACACACACACGCACACACACACAGGCCTATATTCGCTGCTATGTCCGTCTCCCTCTCTCTCTGGATTGAGGAATCCCCTTGGTCTGTGTCTGATAATGGACCGCAGCTCGGCTATGGGGGACTGCTGTCGCATTACCGAGCGTGTATTTCTGTCACGCGGGGAGGAGGAGAGAGGAGAAAGGAGGAGGATTTGGGGAGATGGAGATAGACAGAGGGAGAGGGGTATTTGGTACCAGTTTACCCCCCCCCCCCTCCCCCCATCTCATTTCCCCCCTCCCAACATGGGGGGGGGGGTCGTCATGGCATTCCCAGGAGGTTCAAATACAACATCCGTGGCTGTACGGGATCGGGATCAGGCTCGGGATGGAGGCAAATGACGACAGGCTCGGTTCTTTCGTCAGAGATTATATCTGATACCACATGCATCCATGATACACGATAGCGTATCCGCCCCCTCCCCCTCCCTCCCTCCCTCCCTTGCTGCATCACATGTTTCATGTGTACACCATCATCCGCGCGCCCGCACACAGGCTCCAAAAACGGCACAGACATACAGAGCCCGGAATCCGCGACCCCTATAAACCAAGCGGCCTATTGCATAACAGGTTAACATTTCCTTCCAGAGATACAATATGATAAAATAATATATACATATATTATGAATAGATATGCTTCCTTACTTCCCCAGCTCCTCGAACAGCTGATATTCGTCGGTGAATCTCGTGCAGATCGTTAACGCCATTCTGCTGAAGGAGGTGCCAAACGGGTGCGCGGAGAGGCGGGATGGGGTTCACTCACACACAGAAGGGCTGTCCGCCGCACTCCGTCGTTATCGCCGCTGTTTGTTTTGTGTCCTGAACCCTGCAAGCCAAACGGAAGAGATTCATGCACGGATGGAGCGCATCGGCGTGAGGGAGAGAAAGAGCGCTCTGGTGGGGAAGATGTCTGCGGTAAAACACGGCTGCCCTGCGCGCGCGTTTGTGCCTAGACCTGGACGAGCGAGCTTCCGGCGTCTGCGGGTGTCTTTAGCTTCCTCACACGTAGCGGGTTGTCACAGCTCGTATACGCAGCATTTTGTGTGCATCCCTGTAGCTCTGGTGCGCGTGTAAGTGTGTGCGAGTGCGTGTCAGTCGCTCTGCGCGCCGCTCTATACCGCACCTACCACCGGCTGTGCTCTTGGGCCCGCCCCTTTGCCTGCATCCTCACGCGGGCCAATAACACACACGGAATAATATATGATGAAGATGATGAGGAGGAGGAGGATGATGATGATGACGATGATGATGATGATAATAATTGTTTTATATTGTGTGAATATTTACATTTCTATGGCATTCTGGATAGAAAACGACCAAACGATTATTTAAAATAAATGTATCAGAAACTCTAAACTCTGGCGCTGGGGGCTATGAAAGTATATTATTGAAGCATTTATTAAGTAATAGTTCATTCAAGGCTGAAAGAGAGGTAACCAGATGCATGCAATCAATAATCAGTGCACTACATATTCTGAAATGCTGTTGATTTGTTTCGTGAGAATATGTTCTCATCATGTAAATTGGTTCTTAATCTATAGGCATGTAGACCGAGAGAATACGCAGAGCTTCATCAACTTTAATCTGATTCTGCCCCCAGCTGTAATCCGTGCACGGCTCTGGAGAAACCTTTGTCAGTTGAGGCCGAACAACCCTGACGATGTCATCCGAGTCTTTCCGGCTTCCTGTCGAAGACCATGGATTTTCTTTTTTAAAGGTTCCATTACAAACTAGCTGAAACTTTTTCGTTTAGCCTGCAGATTATTTATATCAAGCTATAAATCTATTAAATTTTCCCACCCCAATATATTATAGTTAAAAATCATCACAATGTCTCAGACCAATGGAGGTATACGGTCCAACAGTCAACTGCTTAAGTGTGCCGCCATAGAAGAAGGTGATTGATTGATATATATATATATATATATATATATATATATATATATATATATATATATATATATATATATATATATATATTGTTGGAGCTATTTAATTTGATATTTGTATTTAAGTTTAATTGAAAAGTAATATTGATTATTTAGGTTAGGTTTTGATTGGTTAGTTGTTTCATTAGGATAGTTATAATTTAGTTTAATATATTTATTTTGTTGGTTCACTAATTGGTTAACACTGGGCACCTGGGGCTATATGTAGAGGTGGGTAAGCACAGGAGCCAGCATGCACCAGGGTGGCCAAAGGTTTTTTACCACGCTCATGCTCACGGTAACACAGCTGTAGGAAATGTTTGCATTTTTTTTGTTTGTTCCTTTTTTGTTGCATTTGGGAATAAATGATCATAACTCAAGCCAACTTTCGGGACATTATGTTTCTTTGCGTGCGTCAATACCCGATCCGCGGTGCATCAGTGGCAATTTGATTTTGAGTTTTGTTTTGATTTTGGACAGACAAAAGGCCACTACATATATATATATTGTGAAAGCTGGACCCAGTCAAGCGTTGGCTTTTGTGTCCAATGAAACACACTGTTGTTGTTTAGACTTTCTTGTTCAAATCTGTATGAAGTGTTTTTTAGTTTTTTTTTTTAAAGGTTGATCCAACTGCCATTTAAAAGTATAAAGGCCCCTTTGTCTTTGTTGTTGTAGCATCATCCCGTTGACAAACACCTCTGCAATGATTGGTCGATTGAG
Source organism: Liparis tanakae (assembly GCA_036178185.1). Classification (NCBI taxonomy): domain Eukaryota; kingdom Metazoa; phylum Chordata; class Actinopteri; order Perciformes; family Liparidae; genus Liparis; species Liparis tanakae. The sequence continues at coordinate 9,515 of JAYMGU010000283.1, forward strand.
GCAAGTGCACTTCACTTCTGGTATAGAGTCCAAGTTTACTGGCTTATGACTGGATTTATTGGTACTTACACATGGTCCGGTTGAAGTCAGCTGACAGACACACAATTAACTTTATTAATCTATGCGGGAATAAATGCAGGGTTGGGCCCCGTGGGAGGACAGTGGTGCTCTGTGATGTAACGGCTGGTACCTGCAATAAGGAAGTGTTTGGAGTTGTTGGAATGTGTGTGCACGGAAGAAAAGGGTGCGCATTGGTTAGACATCACATTGTCATCAGCTGAGTGTGTGTGTATGTGTGTGTGTGTGTGGGGGGGTCCTGGTGTCTTAAAGTATTTTAATGGTATTTTAATCATTCTTGCCATTTTAAAGTCTCACGCCGTTTCTCAATATGCATACTTGTGCGTACTTTCCTCTACTTGTGTCCTCGTGGACTCGTGAAACGTCATCAGTCGCAGCCCGAGTACATGTTCCAATTCAAAGTTTGCTTCTCGCAAAGCACGGTCAAAATGCCCGGATGTGACTTGATCCTCCCACTTTCCGGAGGATGCATCACAGGAGACTTGTGCGTACTCTGGCCAGCATATATCCCACAATGCATTTCACCAGCAACCAGAAACAGTAGCGAAGGAGAAAATAAACAACTGACAGATTACTTTTTATAAATACTACTGTTGTTGAGTCACGGAATGTCATTTTAGGATGTTTTGTTTAGTGGACTGTAAAAAATAATTTACAGTGAATAATTAGAGTAAACTCAGGAGCAAGAACAGCTGATTCAATTCAATTCAATTCAGTTTATTTGTATAGCCCAGTTTCACAAATTACAAATTTGTCTCAGAGTGCTTTACAATCTGTACACATAGACATCCCTGACCCAAAACCTCACATCGGACCAGGAAAAACTCCCAAATAACCCTTCAGGGGGAAAAAAAAGGGAAGAAACCTTCAGGAGAGCAACAGAGGAGGATCCCTCTCCAGGATGGACAGATGCAATAGATGTAATGTGTACAGAAGGACATATTTAGAGTTAAAATACATTCAAGGAATCTGACAGAGTTTATCAATAGTTCATATTTAGGCATATTCCACGATGGAGAGTTTGGAGACCTCCCAAGTGGAGGAGTGGGCGGAGTCCCAGCAGGGCAGTGGCACAGCTGGCGACAGGAACTCACGATCCAACCATCGAAGGTCCATCAGCAGATGGAATCTATGCCGTCTCATAGGGTCCGATGACCCCATGAGACGTGAAGTCAGAAGGACTCGGGAGAAAGCAGAGTTAGTCATGTGTGATGGAGAGATGAAGATTCATCCATAGGAGAAAGAAAAGGAGAGAGGTGCTCAGTGCATCCTAAACATCCCCAGCAGCTATAAGCCTAT